>PVJC01005629.1:0-58241 GCA_004026665.1 Murina feae
CCACCCCCACACCAACCACCACCCCACTGATCGGCTCCCCACCCCACACCAACTGCCACCATGCCATCTCCCTCCCACCCACCCCCACATCCCACTCACCCTGCTGCTGGCACTGCCCTGGCCTCCAGGGCTGCCGGCCGCCATCTTGCCTGAGCTAATTTGCATACAGCCATTCTGATTGGCTGGTGGGCGTGGCTTACCCCATCCCGGAGAAATGATTAATTTTAATATTACGCTTTTATTAGTGTGTGTGTGTGTATGTATGTGTGTGTGTGTGTGTGTGTATATATATATATATATAAAGAGCCAGGGTCTGTCACAACCAAAACATCCAGATGAATGACCACCACACTAGAGTCCTGGATGGCACTGCAGCAGTCCATCTTGGGTTCTGGCTGCCCACAGCACAGCAGTGGGAGGGACCTGTTGGGAAGAGAGCCATGCTGCCACTAGACTGGCCTCTGGGTCCCTCCCTCTCCCCATAGGCTCCATGGAACCAGAGCCATGCTGCCATCAGACTAGCCTCTTGTTCCCTACCCCTGCCTTGCAGGCTCCGGAAACCGGAGCCATGCTTTGATCGGACTGGCCTCTTGGTCCTTCCCCCAACCGGCAGGCTCTGAGGAACCAGAGCCATGCTGCGATCTGGGAATCTTTGTCCCTTCCTCCGCCCACATACTCCTGGGAATTGAAGCCATGCTGTGATTGGACTGGCCTCTTGGTCCCTCCGCTGCAGCCCATGAACCCGGGAAACCAGAGCTATGCTGCAATGGGACTGGACTCTACCTGAGGAGTCCCAGATTGCAAGAGCATGAAGGCTGGGCTGAAAGCCCCCCACCTCCCTGCCGAGTTCACGTGCACCAGGCCTCTAGTATATACATATGTGTGTGTGTGTGTGTGTGTGTGTGTGTTTAATAAAGAGATAATATGCAAATTGATCATCACTCCAACACACATGATGGCCACCCCCCATGTGGTCAAAGATGGCCGCCTCCATGTGGCCACAAAATAGCCATCATAAGATGACCAGCAGGGGAGGGCAGTTGTGAGCGATCAGGCTACAGGGGAGAGCAGTTAGGGCTAACCAGGCCTGCAGGAGAGGGCAGTTATGGGCCAGCAGGGGAGTCAATCAGGCTGGCTGGGGAGTGGTTAGAGAGTGGTCAGGCTGGCAGGCAGTAGCAGTTAGGGGCAATCAGGTAGGTAGGCAGGCAGGCGTTTTGGAGCCAGCAGTCCTGGATTGTGAGAGTGATGTCTGACTGCCTGTTTGGGATCAGGCCTAAATGGACAGTCAGACATCCCTCAAGGGGTTCCATTTTGGAGAGGGTAAGCCTGGACTGAGGGACACACACCCCCATGCACAAATTTCATGCACTGGGCCTCTAATATATATATATTTGTTGTTGTTGTTGTTGTTGTTGTTGTTGTTATTAATCCTCACCCAAGGATATTTTCTCCATTGATTTTTTAGAAGGGAGGGGGAGAGACAGAGAGAGAGAAAAACATCAATGTGAGAGACACACATTGATTGCTTGCCTCCTGCACATATCTTGACCATGGCCAGGGATTGGGCCTACAGCCAAGGTACATGCCCTTCACTGGAATCAAAACCAGTGCCCTTCAGTCTACAGGCTGGCACTCTATCTACTGAGTCAAACAGTTATATTGCAGATGCCCCTTACTAGGTCTCTCCCTCACTCCTTCCCTGTCTATCTGTCTTCTCAAAGGGTAGAGATGTGTGTGTGTGTGTGTGTGTGTGTCTGTTTTGCTTACTGATATATTCCAAAAGAATGTAGAATACAGTTGATAATAAAAAGAAGACAGAAGTAATTGACAGCTAAAATTTTAAAGTGATTATCAATAAACACAATGCCCAAAGAAACTATAAAGTGATGGCAACAATACGTATTTGTTGAATGAAAAATCAGTGGCCATGTTTTACAAAGACAACCATTGCTTAGGATGAGAATGTTTTTCAAGAGTACTTTGATATGGCGAATGAACTGGGGGAGTGTCCCATATTGCCCTCCATGCCCCTGTACTTTTTATGTCTCTCACAGGCAAGAGGGAACTGAGTAGCATGACCAGTCAGGGTTAGCAGTCACCTGTATGATGGAAATGGAAACTGGTCTTAAAAGCTAGCAGACTATTTAGAGCTAAGAAAAATAACTTTTTAAAGAATATGTAAGTGCACGTTGGTGTACTTGGAGGGGAAAAAAGTAGTATAAAAATATTAGATATTTAATTCATTGACCACTCACTGGTTCCAAGCAATATACTGACGATGGAGAATAAAAACAAATAAAATATAGTAGCTGCCGGGAAGAGCTTGGTTTTCTCTACTCCCGTTCCATTCTCCCCTCCACCTCTAAGATCATTATCATACTGAACACAAATATGTTCTAAACAAGCCTCTGTTCTGCCAGGAAACCTTCTTGCTCTCATAACTTATGTTGGCCAGGACCAAGACTATGCTGATGGATGACTTAATATAGTTCTCTAACTGTACAGTGATTTTTTTTTTAAACCTGGAGGATGGAAACCAGCTCTTTCACATCTACTAGGGATGAACAATAGAAAATGTGTTCTGTTCCAGACAGTGAGGTGATTTTTTAGGGGGTAGGTAATTGAAACTCCTTAGCAGCACTTTTCAAAACACATGATGCCAGCATCATACAGGCCATTAAGTAAGGTCACCTGAAATGAAGATCTGCATTTCAGAAGCACTAGTTAAGGTTTTATGTTTTATTGTTTTTTTTTTTAAACTGGAGGACTTCACAAAACCTTTACTATGTTCTAAGCAGTCTTGTGAGTTTCTAAATAGGTTGTATAGTAAATAGCATTCCTGAAATGTATTTGAATTTGGAACCCTTTTTATGGGTTTCTTGCAGATCAGTGTTTTTGTGACATGCTTTGGAAAGTATTGGTGTAGGTATACTAGTATAAGGCTGGGTAGATAAGAATTTTGAAGTCCATTTTTGGGCAGCGTTTAAACACTTTCTTGCTGCCTTATTTGTACCTTCAAAAACAGTAGCCACCACCACAGCATCAACAACTCATTTATGATACCCCTTTAGTGATACCCCTGTAAAAGGATTTTTTAGCCATTTATTTTAGAGTTAGAGTTTCCAACCAGTCATTAGCAAGTGAAAGATAAAACCTTGAAACAGATTCATGGAATTCTCCATCCCATTGCATTGAGGCTGTAATTAGAAATGCATATATGGGTATTTGATACAATGACTGACTGCTAAGACTCCTGTCACTCCATGGCCATCCATAAAATGTTACAGTACATCCCACCAGCATGGCTCAGTGGTTAAGCCTCAACTTATGAACCAGGAGGGCACATGCCCAGGTTTCAGACTGGATTCCCAGTGCGGAGCATGCAGGAGGCAGCTGATCAATGATTCTTTCTCATTATTGATGTTTCTCTCTCTCTCTCTCTCCCTCTCTCTCTCTCTCTCTCTCTCTCTCTCTCCCTCTCCCTCTCCCTCTCCCTCTCCCTCTCTCCCTCCCTCCCTCCTTCCCTCCCTCCCTCTTCCTTCCTCTCTGAAACCAATAAAAATATATAAATAAATAAAAAGATGTTACAGTGTGAAGAAGTGAGTGTCACCAAGAATAGCAGAATCATAGGTATCTGAAGTGAGCTTTTCTTGCCTCAGAATCTAGTTCCATCCATGGAATGTTCCTGTAGGAGAGCAGGGGTCAGCTGAAGGACTTCCTCAAGCCTCATGATTAGTTGGTGTATGACTGCTAGTAAGTGGTTATGCTTTTGGCAGAATTTCATCTAAAACTTGCTTTTATTTTTATATTCCATCTGGCTCTAATTGCCAGAGGCCACCAATATTTCCAGAGGACCTGGCAACTTTATTTTTATTTTTCCCTTTCTTAAAAAATTCTTTATTGTTTAAAGTATTACATATAGTATTACATGTGTCTCCTTTTTCTCCCATTGACCTCTCCCCAGGCACCCCACCACCCACCACATTCTCTCACCTCTCCCACTCCCACCCCCCACCTCCAGTATATGTGTCCATTGGTTATGCTTATGTGTACCCATACAAGTCCTTTGACCTGGCAACTTTAAATGGCTGTCTTTTTTCGACCCAGAACTCTGGCATATGGTGTGAAAAGTGATTAATTGGGAAGAATATTTTTTAATGTCAGCCTTGAAAATTCTCTTCTTTCCAGGTGAGCACAGTTCCTTTTGATTTGGGTGACTGGCCAATTCTGGTTTTCTGCTCACTATGATAGTGCCCTCTCTTGGGAATAATTCAGTGCCAATGCTTGTAGAAGAAATACTTTTATCCTTTGTTTTTCTGTCTAAAGCATTTTTTTCTGTTACCTTATAAAAATTTGCCAAGGGAAAATGACTCCCAATTAGGAATTATATGGTCAAATCTTTACTTGTATTTTTATCTCAAGCCTCATACAAATCATTTAAAACTGCTTCTCTCTCATTTACATTTTACAGATACATGTTTCTACTTGATGCAAAGCAGTGCTAATCAAACAATAGGTATTTGAATGTCTGCCTGAACTCAAAAATGACAAATATTTGATACTATTTAAAAATACAATAAAAAGATGTTACAGTGAGGAAGTGTCACCAAGAATAGCTGTTTGTTTCCATCCTTTACTGCATTCATTAGTCCATTAAATTTGTCCTTTTAACTTGTAGTAAGTAGGCTGTTTGAAAGCACATTAAAAGGCGAGGGAAGGGCATTATTTAATCAACTCAGTTATTTGGGAAAAGAGCTGTTTTAACAACTTCTGATGAAACATAATGATGCAATCAACATTTAATACCATGTGCTTCAGAAGCAAGAACGTGGCTCTTATTAAAAAAGATGTAGCATGTCTTGATTATGGGAGGCACTTTGATTTTCAATGGCCACATCCGATCTAATAACAGGGTAATATGCAAGTTAGGCATCACTCCATCACAAAGATGGCCACCCCCATAGCCACAAAATGGCAGCACCCAGTCACTCTCAGCCCCACCACTGAAGTGGTCAAGCCTGTTAGCCAGGCAGGTGGCGAGGGAGGCGGGGGCCCCGAGGGGTGGAACAGGCAATCAGAGAGGTCTTAGCCAGAGGCCTCAGGCATGGACAAGGGTGGAGCTGGTGATCGGAGGGGTATGAGGGTGCCCTACCCAGGCATACGGCCTAGAACAGAGGCCTCAGGCCGGGGCAGGGGCAAGGCCAGAGATTGCAGGAGCCTAGGCTCTGCAGAGCCTGTGATCGGAGGGGCTGGGGCAGAGCCTACGATCGCAGGGGTCTGGGCACCAGTGGAGCCAGCAAAGCAGGGGTCTGGGGGTCCCCTGCCCATGCCTGCAGCCTTGGCCAGAGGCTGCAGTGGGGCAGGGGTTGAGCCGGTGATTTCAGAGCCTGGGCAGGGGCATAGCCTGCGATCGCAGGGGTCTGGGCACGGGCAAAGCTGACAATGTAGGGGTCTGGGGGTCCTCTGCCTCGGCCTGTAGCCTTGGCCAGAGGCTGCAGGCCTGGGCAGGGTTAGAGCTGGTGATTTCAGGGATCTGGGGGTTCCCTGCCCAGGCCTGCATCCTCGGCCAGAGGTTACAGGCCTGGGCAGGGGTGAAGCTGGGATTGGAGGGGCAGGGGTAGAATCAGTGATCAGAGTGAACTACAGAGGAAACACCTTTTCTTACCACTCATTAGCTAAGCTCCCTGTATGCCACTGGTAATATTCTTAGTAACTTGGATAAGAATCCAAAAAGGCAATCTAGGGTTTTTCCACCACACTCTTGGAGAAAAAAAAAGAAAGCTGGAAAGCTAAGAAATGTCATATCCTGCCCTCGCCAGTTTGGCTCAGTGCATAATGCCTCAGCCTGCTGACTGAATTCTGACCAAGGGCATGTACCTAGGTTGCAGGCTCCTCCCTGGCTGGGGCCCAGGTCAGGGCATATGCAGGAGACAACCAATTAAAGTGTTCCTCTCACTTTGATGTTTCTCTCTGTTTTTCCTTTCTCTTTCACATTATCTAAAAATCAATGGAAATATATCCTTAGGTGAAGATTAAAAAAAGAAAGAAAGAAAGAAGTGTCATATCCTATGAAAGACACATCTTGAAAATGCCTAAAGAAAGTTGTCATTTTTTCATGATGAAGGGACTGGAGTCCGTGTTGAAGAAAACATCTTGGTGGCTGCAGTGACTGGCAGTGGCTGCAGCAGTGGGGTGATGGGGCTGGTGGCTTCCCCTGATTAGCCTGGTTGCCTCCCACAAAGGGAGGCCAGACTGCAGCTTAGGCCTGCTTCCCAAGAGGAACAGGAAGCAGGCCTAAGAAATCAGTAGGACACCCCTGGGGGCTCTCAGTATGTGAGAGGGGGCAGGCTTGGCTGAGGAACCCCCCTACCAATGCACGAATTTCGTGCACTAGGCTCCTAGTTAATAGATAACAGGAATCAAATCCACTATTAATAGTAGTTTCTCTAGAAGCTCAAGTGTACAAGTAAATCTTTTTTCTTAGCTGTTAAGAGAGTTTGTTAGATTTCTTATTACTTTCATATGTCATAACCTTGAAGTAAGCCAAATATCTTTCTGTAATTTATTTGATAAAGTATCATGTAGTATAGTCTTTTTTTTTTTTTAGTTTTAAAGAAGGTTTCTTTTTTTAGTTTTTTTTAAATTTTGTTTTATTGCTTAAAATATTACAAATAGTAGTGCATATGTCTCCTTTTTTTTTCCATTGACCTTCCCCCGGCCTCCCCTACTGCCCAGTGTTTTATGTCCATTGTTTATGCTTATATGCATGCATAAAAGTCCTTTGATTGATCTCTTACCCGCCCCCCCCCTTATCCTCCCCAGCCTTGCTGCTGTAGTTTGACAGATAAACAAAAATAGATACTAAATCAGAGCAGCATCAAACAGACTGTCAAACTACAGCAGCAAGGCCGGGGAGGAAGTATAGTCTTTTAAAAATGCTGCTATAAAATTTTGGGATCTTTACCATGAAGAACTGTGGGATTTTGTTCTTCCTTCTCATCATTCATTTTAGACTAAAGAAGGAAGGACTATCTTCTGAGCGACAATCCCAAGCAGGATGACAAAGCATACATTTTAGTGAGTGGGACTCACTGTATGAAAAAGGAAAACATCTTTTCTCTTAACCAAAAATAAGTCTATAGTGTTCCACTTTGGAAGCTTTTGACAGAGATACACCTCCTTGTAGAAGGCTTCTTCTTCCAAGCATGCATACGTCCACAGGAACAAAACTACGTACAAAATGCAACTGATTTTCCTTTGCTTCCCTTTCCTATTTATTAAAGTGAATTTACTCATAACTTCACTGGCATGGTTAAATCCATCCTGGTTTCTAACTGAATTCTTACAAAGGGGGAAAATTGGTTAATCATTTCTGCCTTCCTCTTGCACTAGGTTACCTTATTATATTATAGTTCTTGATCTAGAATTCCATGGAATTACTGTGTCACCTTCATTTCTCCAGCTAGAGTGTGTTGCAATACTTGGGTCCCTAAGCAGTGGTCTCTCTCTTTCTTCCACCCTTAGCTCTGGACAGGTTCCAGGCACAAGATTGCCCTTCTGCTAACCTTTTATCTCCTTGGTTCTGACAGGTACCCTGTCTAATGCATCACTAACTTTCCTCTGGGTAGGTACTCCCCTGAACCCAGTCGTGTTTCATGGAAGTCTTCCCCTCTGACCCTTCTTTCTTTTGAATCCACCCAGCTAGCTTTTATGTCAACACATATAAACACATATCTCTTAAAACAACACCATTATTTAGATTTTCTAAATCCACCCTCTTGAGTGAATGCCTCTTGTGTGTGTGTGTGTGTGTGTGTGTATTATATATATGTGTCTGTGTTTGTATAAAATATATGTATATATATATAATGTATATTAAATATATGAATATAACAAATACAAGATTAAAGGGTCTATCATAGTGTCACATTTCTAAGATTTATGTATAAACAGTTCACCTGAGGGACATACAGGGAGGAACTGAATTGTCTGGCATCAGGGAAAGGGCGGGGAGGGGGGTAATTTCCTCCCACACAGAAGAGCTGGCAGGCAAGGCTTTTATCTGAGTCTCCATCAGCCTGGCTCACACTGTTGGCCCAGCCTTGCTGACCCCCTGAGGCCTCTAATCACCCAACTTGTAGGCCCATGTATACTGTTTCAAGTGGCTTGTCTTGGCTTATGCTTCAGACTTTCCTAAAATTTCTCAAACAAGCAGCATCTGGCCTTCACATGCCCCATACTTCTCACTAAGTGGTGCCAGGCCAGGCACCTGTGACAGCCAGCCTTGGTTGACAGCTTGGCTTCTCCTAGGCATCTGAAAGCCCAGCACACAAAGAAATTGTCTGAAGATTACTTGGTAGCTCATGCCAGGAGGCCCTAGGTAGAACACAGGTGGTGTTCTTGGCCTGTACCTCCTGGGAGGCCCCAGAGCCATTGCACCCAGTGGACACCTTCAGACCATGTCAAAGCACCACCCAATAACCTCCACAACTGGCAACCTCAAAGGACAGACTCAGCGGGCACCAGAGCCTTGCTGAAGTAAGTTTTGCTCTATGGGGTGGCCTGCCTCTGCACAGATGATCCTCCATAGTAGTCACAGCCAATCCTTACAGCCACTTAGCCTGGGGGTAAATTCCTCCCATTGACTTGCCAACAATAATCAAGGCTCAGCTGCAACAGGAGGGTGTACCAACCCACCCTGGGGATGGGGGCTACCTGGAATGCTCAGCTCAGGTGAACAGGGAGTCTGTGTCAATAGACTCCAAAGGACATCTATTATACTGGGCCACTCTACCAAACCTGGAAGAAATAGTAATCCTTCCTAATACATAGAAACAAGCACAGGGAGGCTGCCAAAATGAGGAGACAAAGAAATATGTCCCAAATGAAAGAACAGAATAAAACTCCAGAAAAATAACTAAACAAAATAGAGACAGTCAATCCACCAGATGAAGAGTTCAAAACACTGGTTATAAGGATGCTCAATGAACTTAGAACTTCAACAACATAAAAAAAAGAAAGAAATAAGAAAAAGATATGAAACCTATAAAAAAGAACCAGTTAGGATACACTAATTGAAGTGAAGAATACATAACAGGGAATCAACAGTGGAACAGATGAAGGGGGGGGGTCAAATCAAATATTTGGAAGATAAGGAAGCAAAATAAAATCCAGTTAGAACAGAAAAAAAATGAATCCAAGAAAATGATGTGAGTGTAAGAAGCCTCTGGGATAACTTCAAGTGTAGCAACATTCACATCATGGAAATGCTTAAAGGAGAAGAGATAGAGCAGGAATTTGAAAATCTATTTGAATAATGACAGAAAACTTTCCTAACCTGGTGAAGGAAGTAGATATACAAGTCCAGGAATCACAGAGAGTCCCAAACAAGATGAACCCCAAAGAGGCCCATACCAATACACATAATAATTAAATGGCAAAGGTTAAAGACAGAGAATCCTAAAATCAGAAAGAGAAAAGCAGTTATGGGAGCTCCTACAAGGAAGGATTGTAAGCTGATTTCTCAACAGAAAGTTTGCAGGCTAGAAGGGATTGGCAAAAAACATTCAGAATGATGAAAAGCAAGGACCTACAAGCAAGATTATTCTACTCAGCAAAGCTATCATTTAGAGTCAAAGGATAGGATAAAGAGCTTCCCAGACAAGAAAAAACTAAAGGAGTTCATCACCACCAAATCAGTATTACATGAAATGTTCAAGGATCTTCTGTAAGAAGAAGGGTATGAACAATCAATTGACAATAAATACATATCTATCAACAACTGAATCTAAAAAACAAAATAAGCATAACAGAAACAGACTCATAGATACAGAGAACATTTTTATGGTTGCCAGATGGGAGGTAGGTAGGGGTTGGGTGAAAAAGTTGAAGGGATTAAGAAATACAAATTGATAGTTACAGAATAGGCATAGTTATACAAAGTATAGTATAGGGAATACAGGCAATAATGTTCTAGTAACTATGTAAGGCTTCAGATGGGTATGAGATGTCTTGGCATGATCACTTAGTAGGTTATATAATGTCTAATTACTGTGGTGTATACCCAATTCTAACATAATATTGTATGTCAATTGTAATTGAACAATAAAAAAATAATTTAAAAAACAACAGTTCAGCCCTAGCCAGTTTGACTCAGTGGTTGGAGCGTCAGCCTATGACTGAAGGGTCCTGGGTTTGCTTCTGGTCAAGGGCACTTACCTTGGTTGCAGGCTCAGTCCTTGGCCCCCATCAGAGCATGTGCAGAAGGCAACCAATCCATGTGTGTCACTCACATCAATGTTTCTCTCTGTGTCTCTCCCCTTCCCTTTCAATCTATCAATGGAAAAAAATATATTTGGGTGAGGGTTAACCAAAAAAACAAAACAAAACAAAACAAAACACAAAACGCAAAAAAAACCAATTCATAAATAATTAATTTTAGAAATGAAAGCTTAGACATGCGTGTATGAAAATTTAGAACTAACTCTGCCCCATTTAGCTATCTATCTCTGCCCCATTTAGCTATCTGCTTAGCTTATTTACTGTATTTCTGTGAATGTTCTCTTATTTTCCTTACTAAAAAGGACAGTATTTCTGTGAATGTTCTCTTATTTTCCTTACTAAAAAGGACAGTTTTATCATAGTATTTCATTTCTTGCATTAAGAATAATCATTATCCACCTCTCAAGACTTCTCAAATATAATTTTGATCAACAATTCAATAACTAAGATTGGTCAAATAAATTACTAGATTTTGCCCTGTTCTGGGTTGTGAACATGGATATGTCTATTCTTCCAGAGGCTGGTTGTCAGAATGAGTGAGTGGACCATCTAAAACCACTCATGCAAATAGGACACTTGAAAAGGAGTACATATTAGTATGTGCCACACACTTTGCTGATTGCTGTAAACTATAGGATATTTGTGTCTACATTTATCTGGCAAAGTGAATCAACGGTGCCCCCCGTCACAAGCCTCGGGTGATTTTCTAGACTGTCACAGCAATGCCTTGCTTGGCAACCTCCAAATTACTGGGTCTTATCTGCTGTCAGTGTGTTCTGTGACAAAACCAGAAGGAGTAAAGGGCTAAAATACCACCCTCCAGTACACACACACACACACACTTGAGATTAGCTTTAAATTCCAAAGCCACGTGGACTGTGGGAAAAGGATTGGCTTTAGAATGATTCAGATCTCAGTTTGTAACCCCTGTTTCTGACTAATTGCTTCAACTTAGATATGTATTTTAAGCCCTCGGATCCTCTATTTCCTCATCTATAAAATTGGGAATAATTACCTAGTTTATAATCTATACTAATAATAAGGTAATATGCTAATTAGACCATACGTCTTCCAAATATCCATCCTGACAAAGCCGGGTGTGTGGCCAGTCTGCAAATGGCCATCAGCTCCTCACCCTGGCTAGCCATGCCCCCCGAGGAGATCTCCATTCTGATCCAGGACCCCCTTCAGGGCAGACCAGCTGGCCCCCACCCATGCACGAGGCTTCTATCCTAGTAAAAGGGTAATATGCTAATTAGACCAGATGTCCTTCCAGACGGTGCCATGGTGGTGGGGCCAAGGCAGAGGCGGTTAGGGATGATCAGGCCAGCAGGGGAGCGCAGTTAAGGAGATAAGGCCAGCAGTTAGGGGGAATCATGCCAGCAGGGGAGAGTTATTAGGGGGATCAGGTCAGTAGGGGAGGGCAGTTAGGGGGATCAGGCCAGCAGGCAGGCAAGTGGTTAGGAGCCAGTGATCTCTGTGGGATCGGGCCTAAACTGGCAGTTGGACATCCCCTGAGTGGTCCCAGATTGGAGAGGTACAGGCTAGACTGAGGAACACCTTCCCCCATGCACAAATTTTATGCACTGGGCCTTTAGTTTTATGAAATTCCATTGGGACAATTTAAGTCAGATATGTGGCATATGGTACGAGCATAGGAAATATTTGTTTTTCCCGTGTCCTCTATCATTGCCACTTAACAGGTGGTTTTTATTGTCCCCTCTTCATGCCTCCTTCCCATGGTACATATAAAATAATTGATAAGTTGAACACTGCTTTAGAGGAGATCTTGTCTCACCCCTTTCCTTTATCTCTCTCATCTTTCTCACTTATTTTGTTTAATACATAGCTTTTGGTACCTTTTCTGTTTATGTTCAGCATCACAGATAGAGATAATGAAAGATTATTTCTCTGACTTCTCTCATTTCTTCAGAAATTCCTATAGTAGTTTCATTTCTAATCGAAAATATGTTTCTTGAACAATATTTTTTAAATGTATTTAATTTTAATAACTCCTTACTAGGGTTCAATTACCTAAGCAAATAGCATTGTTGCTGTAGATTGATATTTTTCAGTTATATCACCTCCAGAGAGCCTTTAAAAAGATTTTTGCTTTGATTTCTCTTTAAACAGTTGAAGCACACCTATGTAGACTGTAACATACATTTCCAAATGAAGTTAGGACTTAGTCTATTCTAAGTTAGAGTAAAGCGTTCTGAGAGCTCTACTGCCACCTGATTTAACCCTGAAACCTAACTGTGCTTTTGCGAGATAAGAAATTTCAATCTCAGGAACTGGTGTTGGCAAGAAGATTCAGACTGCTGATTAAAAGCAAGTCAAACAAAAAACCCTCTGCAAAAAAAAAATGCAGTCCAGAAATTGAAACTGCCCATTTAGGAATGCTCTGATTTTAATCTGCCTTGGGCTCTGTGTTCATGAGTGCATCTGCTAGTGCTTCTTGGTGAATAAAGTTTGGCATGGGGGAGTGCCATGTTTGGATTGGCTCAGAGAAGACAAGGAGTGTACAAATCTGCTTGTGTCTCAGAGGAGGTATAATTTCTTCATTCATTTCCCTTTTAAACTTCTTCTCCCCATGCATTTATAAGTAAATTTTAGAGCACATGAAAGCAAGGAAATGACATCACCAGCTTGAGCCAAGTAGAGTGTGGGTTGGCAGCTATGCTGTTGAGTTCTTGAACCTGGACCATTTTCTGTCCCAGCTCAGCCTGTCCCATTGCTTTCAGACTAGGGAGAGAAGAGTTGTAGGCTGTACCTTTCCATGCTTTCATGTGAGATGTGAATTGTGTGCATGTCCTGGGAGGACTGTCCTTCAGCCTCCTGTAGTGCCGCACTGTGTTGAGTGGGACTAACTCGGGGCCCCCGTTGAATATATAATCACCAAAGGATTGGCAACGGTGACTGAGGCTCAGAGAATCAGCTTCCAATTTTTCTTATTCTTTATACCCATAAGACTGCCTCCAAATTCCTTTTGCTTCCTTGTTTCCATTATGGAGTTCAGATTCTAGATCTTGTCTAAATCATAAGAAGTAGTCTGTTGCCTTTGATATACAACACAGTAAAAGTTCAAGATTTTCTCTTCTCCGATTATCGAGAGATTGGTCTCAATCTCATTTGCCAGATAAAAATCTCTCTGATTGGCATTTGTTTTTACTGTTTTTATGTAACATTAAAATTTTTCTATAACCACAGTGACCTTAAAAAGGATGGTTCACCCAAGGGCTGAAACAGAATGGAAACACAATATAAGGATGGGACACCTCAGGAGTGGGCTGGAGCTAGCTCATATCAGCTCACAAGAGCCAGAGTTCTGTTCCTTCTTTGGAGTTCACATCTCTGCTTCCATGCCCAAGCTCTTTCACTTTGAGCTAACCTATCAGTCACAGTCCTGGCATGAAACATGGAACAGCTAATGGGGTGATCAGAGATTTTATGAAGGAACCTGTGCAGTTATGTGGGCAAGGTTAGTGGAGCCAAAAGGCAAAATGACACCTACCAGATGGCCTGACAAGGCAAAGGAAGGGATTGTCACCAGTACCAGGTGAGAGCTGTCACCCTGGAAAAGAGCCCCAAAGAAGAGCTGTGCCTATAGATAGTCAAAGGAAAGTCAAAGGAAAATACTGACAAGAGTGAAGATCAAGTAGACATGAGGGTAGCCCAGAGGAAATGAGTTCAAGGTATGTTTGTACACAACTCAGACAGAAGCCTATTGCCCCAAACAGCCAAGCTCCTTCTGTCCTTCCTCCTCTAGCCTGTGCTGTTCCCATTCTGGTCTTAAAAGCATCTTTTTTGGCTTTTAAGTTAGTGTTTTAAACCAGTTTCCTATCCACTTGATGCAATCTGTCAGCATTTCAGGGCTTTTGCAGATTCAAAGTTCATGCTGTTGCCCTGACTGGTTTGGCTCAGTGGATAGAGCGTCGGCCTGCGGTCTGAAGGGTCCCGCGTTTGGTTCCAGTCAAGGGCATGTACCTTGATTGCAGGCGCATCCCCAGTTGGGGGTGTGCGGGAGGCGGCTAACTGATGTTTCTCTCTCATCGATGTTTCTAACTCTCTGTCCCTCTCCCTTCCTCTCTGTGAAAAATCAATAAAATATATTTTTTTTAAA
This sequence comes from Murina feae, assembly GCA_004026665.1. Lineage (NCBI taxonomy): Eukaryota > Metazoa > Chordata > Mammalia > Chiroptera > Vespertilionidae > Murina > Murina feae. The sequence continues at coordinate 14,405 of PVJC01005629.1, forward strand.
AAAGAAGTTCATGCTATTTAAATAAACCTGAGCCTCTGATTTGCTCAAGTGGAAATTCAAGATGCATTTCTTATGGACAGTAATAGGGGTGTTGGGTCACCCAAAAATTTTAAAACAGCACAGTGAGAACCCAGGTTCCCAAATTTTGCAAGAAGGAAAACAAGGCTTCTGCAGCCTTGAAGAATATTGCTCATGGACATAATGTAATAACTCTCTGGCATTTTTGCTGATTGTAGTTACAGCTATTTGTGAAGGACCCAAAGGCCTGACATGTTAGACTTTACAACAGGGATAATATCTCCACAGAGTTGTAGTGAAGATTAAATTGGAATTCATTTAAACTTTCACAAACTACAGGGTTGCAATTTGGGATTCCCTTAGTCAGAAAATGAGGCTAACTCACTGCCCAGCTCAATAACTGGAATTCAGATCAAGCCCCTGATAAGAAATGAGACAGTCTTATGCAGTCAAATAAATCAACAGGGGATTCCAGTTGATTAAATAAATAACCTGTATTTCTCAAATAAAATTAACTTCCATAAAATAATAACAGTAATAAATTATGGAATATTTTAATAACTTGAAATACTCAAAATATTAAAATTGAATTTCAATAAGATGAGAGATGTCTGTTTTCCTGAGCACAAAAGTCAAACAATCATGAAAGACTTAGATATAGTTAAGTAGCAATTAATGGAATTAGAGAAGGGCAGAAGTTACGCATAGGTCTTGATTAAAAATACCTCTGTATTGGGGCCAACTGTGCCAGCCCCTTATAAGTTATTCTTGGATGCATAAAGACTGAGGGCTTTCCACTCCAAATCAATGTTTCAAAAACTGTCTTCCCGAGGGGTACCAAAGTAAGACTTTCCTTAGTGCCAAGTCCCTGAATTGATTGTTGGGACTCTTGACAACCCCACTGATTTATATGCAACTTTCATCTTTATTTGTTGAATGTTGATTATCTAGGTGCCAGGTAGAGGCATGGATACATGGAACAGACTGACAGCTGTCAGTAGGGAGGAGGGTTCAGGGACAGGATGAAGGGATTAAGCGCACACACACACATACACACACAGCACACATCTCACATAGACACAAACAACAGTGTGGTGATAGCCAGATGGAAAGGGGGGTGGGCAGAGGAGCATAAATGGGGATGAAAAACAACTTTGCTTGAGGGTGATGGGCACACAGTACTGTGTGCAGATGATTTTTTGTTGAGTTGTACACTTGAGCTACAAAAACCAAATTTTTGTGAACCAAAGTTATCCCAATAAATGTAATCAAGTTTAGGGGACTGACATATTGCTGCAGGCTTTTTATATTTCTAATTTATGAACATTAAAACATTTATTAAATAATTTTAGTTTATAACTAAAAAAAGATTCATGTGAAATAGTGACTGTGACTGAGGAATCCAGTCTATTGGAGGAAGTAGACCCATAAACAGATACAAAAAGGTGGACCTAGTAAGTGTTCAGCGGTGCAAGCTGTCAGCTAGACAAGTGCCTTCTCCCAGGTTGGAGAACTTTAGTCATCAGCTTCCCTAAAGAATGATAAATCGGATGCAGATAGCTAGGGCCCAGAGCTGCCAATTAGACCCTTAGGATTGAAATATAGTTGTGCTCTGTGTTGAACTGAGAACATGCGCACACCCTAAACGCACTGTACCATTGATCTGAAAACGTGTTCAGAGGTGAGAGAAAATAATGATAATAGCGATGATGATAATATTTACTGTAATAGGGCCTTTCTCTGGCTCTGTGGAAGGAAACAGCCTGTAATGGATGTTGCCTTTGTTGAATGGGACAGGGAGGAAGTCTTCTCATGAGCACACACACACATGCTGCTGGCCGCAGTGCACCTGAGTGTGTATGTGTGTGTGTGTGTGTGTGTGTGTGTGTCCTCATCCGTGACCAGTGCTTTGAAGTGCGAACAGAGTAAGAAGGATAGGGGATAAACCACAAGCTACCAGCTTAGACTTGGATTCTGCAGCTGGATTTTTTGGAGGTAATTTCTGTTTCTGAGAAAACTGTGAACTATGTGTTCAGATACGTGTGGCTGTGCCGAAAGTGGCTGAGCGACTCTGAGCACCTTGAGAGGGCTGTTACGAGATTTTCACCTCTTTACAGCTCAGGAGGCTGCTGCTTTGTATCTTTCTAAGCCAAGCAGGAAAATCATAGTGAATCTCTCACACATTTTCCCTATAAATACAATAGGTATCAGTGTCCTTGCTCTTGTTTAACTGATCATCAAATTAAAGCTCAGTGAAGTAAATTAAATTATCTGAAGTTGCACAGTTAATCAGAAAATAACATGTATTATTAATGGCCCTATAATTAGCTCTTTGGATTCTCATGTCTTTTCACCCCCAGTGTAATTTGGATAAGTACATTTCCATTTGCCTCTTTTCCCATAAATAAATGCTCTTTTGTGTACTTTGGAAAATGCCACAGATTTTCTCTTTTCCCCCCCTCTCATATTTTGTTTGCATTCCATCTGACTCTATTAGGCTGAAATAAGCAATAAATTATTTAGGCAATTTTGTCACATCTGTGATCCACAGGATATAAACTTGGATTCCCTCCCAGTCTTTCTCATTCTAGGAAATTCAGCCATGTCCATGACATATTTTTTTCCCCTAACTTTATGCTTGGTTGATTGGCACAAAGCTTAAATAATTATGTTCCTGAATTTTCTATTCCTCTTGACCTAAAGAGGAAGACAAAGAATATAATGATCAATTTAATTTGAGAATAAGTCATTTTTTCATGATTTTTTTTCCAAAATATAATACAATCTCATTGATTTTGGGCACAGTGCCACTGTCTTCAGTTAAATACTTTGAAAACAAAGAAAAACACCCTGTAAGACCAGTCCCTCTGGGAGCAGTATGAAGCGGTGGCCTTTCAATCCACAACTCACAAGGTCAATCATGTGGGCCCCGGCGATGACCTAGCCCCCACTGAAGCCTGAGCCTCACTTGTCTCATTTGATAGTTGAGGCACGGGAGAGGGAGTGAGGTGCCCGCTCACGCTGACTGATGGCGTATTGATGGCAGGACCACAACTTGAATCTGGACATCATCTCCGGGACACTGACTTGCTCTTCTTTCTATGCATGTTGGACACTTCAGTAGTTCCCTGTTGGCTCTAAATAAAGGTCAGCTCCACACAGGGCATGCAAGATCCTCATGATTTGCTAACCACCGACATGTATAGTCTTAGTCCCTGATTTGTGCATTCTGTATCTGCTCCTTGGAATCAGATTAGCTGTGACTTCCTCCCTACAAGCACCACCAAATTTGTCTTTTAGGCATTCATTCACTTCTCAAACCCAGATTGTCACCTCCACCAGGAAGTCCTCTTCACCTTCTTTTCTCACACCCCATTTTCTCTCTTGCCTGGTATATTGATTTATTGATTTATTCAACAGATATTTCTGAGGACCTAAGTGCCAGGTACTGAGATAAACGGAAGTAATATACCCCTGAGCACACCTGACCAGCTCCCTGCCCTCATAGAGCTTGCAGTCTAGTGGAGATATTAAAGGCAGTAAATGCACAGATAGATAAATTACAACTGGAATGACTGCCATGAAGGAAGTAAAAACTGTGCTCGGGGTCTGAGAATCCTTCTCCATGTCCCCAGAAGCAGTGAACATCTGGGGATCCTGTCTACTCCGGGGGCTCAGTGACAGAGGAGGGAGGCAGCATATAGCTGGGCTTCTGCTAACCCCTGCTGCCTGCCTCCTCCCCACTGGCTGCTGAAGCACTCAGTGTTCTGTTGAGTGAAGGGCATAAACACATGGCCATGATAGTGAGGAAAGTGGCCTGTGATCAAGCAAGAACGAGGGGTATTGTGGGGGTCAAGGTGATGCCTCTTTCATATCCCCAGTTAAGGCTGTTCTCTAATAACTGTGATGAGGGGCAGGGAGGCACCTCTTTGGTTTAAAGACTGCTAGAGACATGGTGAATAGCCCAGTTGGAGGTCTGTTTATCCCTTATTCTTATTAATTCTATAGGATTAGTAAATCGGAAGTATTAAAATCTCCTTAGGAATTTCTGTAGGAAGATAGATGAACATTTTCATAAAAAGCATCTCAACTTTTGAAAGATTTGAAAGAAGTAGTCAACCATCTTTAAAAAAATAAAAGTGCACCAAATAGAACCACCCCCTTACTTAAAAATAGGCACGGAGTTTATGCAGAACATTCAACAAGACACTCATTCTCTAGTATATATATATATATATATATATATATATATATATATATATATATATATATATGTATATATAATTTACTTAGAGTTTCAATTCAGTGTTATTTTGTTTTAGTTTTAGTTGTACAGCATAGTCGTTAAACAGTCATATATTTTACAAAGTGTTTTCCCCTATACTTCCAGTACCCAACTGGCATCATAGATAGTTATTACAATATTGTTGACTATATTCTCTATGCTCTCTTATAGCCCCATGGATATTTTGTAACTACCAATTTGTACTTCTTTATCTGGGATTTATTTTTCATTTTAGCAAGAAATAGTTGCTTTTGATGTCACAGGATTTTTATGAAGGTGTTTATCGTTTTTAAAATTATATAAACTTTTAAGTTCTTGAATTGAAATGTATTTTGTAAACTCAAAGTATAATCTAAATTACAAAGATAGCATGCAGCTTTTCAATGTAATGAACTTGCTACTTTTTTCACCCAGTTTTTTAATTCATTTTAGTGGGACATATAATATATAACATTAGTGCATCCATTTGAGTTGAAGTCTTGTTGTGCAACCTTTTTTTCTTCTTTTCCTTTCATCTTTTAATTCTATAGTGTGATTCCTTTAGGTAAAAAATTAGATAACTACTTATAGATTGTTAACCATTAAGGGAAATTGTCCAAATCACATTTGTTCATATGGACTTGCTGTCAGAAATTTCATTACTCTGTGTTGTGGTAAAAATAACAAAGATTTTAATAAAATCCAGATGACAAATATCTCAAGACTAGAGGCCTGGTGCATGGAATTGTGCACCAGTGGGGTCCCTCAGCCTGGTTTGCACCCTCTTGCAATCTGGGACCCCTCAGAAATTGGCAGTCCCACACATCCCAGCCCTGCTGCACCTGCCACACCACCACTTAGGCATGCAGGAGGAGTGTCTGTGGGAAAGGCTTGCACCGCTGCAGCTGCGCATGCCAGCCACCAGCCAGGTGTCTGATGCCCATCTGTCAGCTGAGCAGCACTCCTGTGTGGGAATATACTGACCACCAGCAGGCAGCACCTGCATTAAGCATCTGCCCCCTGGTGGTCAGTGCATGTCATAACTACCAGCTGGTTGTATGGTCACATGGTCATCTGGTTGCTTAGGTGACCAGAGTAGATATATATATATATATATACACACACACACACTCTAATAAAAGAGTAATATGCAAATTAACCATCACTCCAAGACACCTAAGCCACACCCGGCAGCCAAGCCACACCTCCAGACAATCAGAGCAGCTGTATGCAAATTAACCCAGCCAAGATGGAGGGCGGCAGCACAGAGCTAGAGCAAACAGGAGGCTTCCGTTGCAACTGCCTGCCTAGGCTGGCTGGGCCTCTGCTCTAGGCAACAATGTTTTAATTATAGAAGCCAAGGAGCTGAAGCAAATAGGAGGCTTTGTTACCTGCCTAGGCCTCTGCTCAAGGTAACAAAGTTTCAATTATAGAAGTTAAATAAACCCAAAGCTGATTCCAGCCAGCTTCGCTGGGACCTTGGGTCAATGGGAGTTGTGCTCAGCCTGCAAACAGCCCTAAGCCCCTCACCCAGGCTGGCCAGGTACCCCAGTAGAGACCTGAACCCTGAAGAGACTGTGGGCAGCCTGAAAATGGCCATTAGCCCCTCATCCAGGCTGACCAGTCACCCCAGTAGGGATCTGAACCCTGAAGGGGATGTAGGCAGCCTGAAAACGGCCCTCAGCCCCTCACCCAGGTTGGCCAGGCTAGGGACCTGAACTCTGAAGGGGATGTGGGCAGCCTGAAATGACCCTCAGCCCCTAAACTAGGCTGGCCATACCCCCATGGGGTGAGGGTCCCCACTGGGGGGCTTGGTCAGCCTACAAACAGCCATCATCCCCTCACCCAGGATAGCCAGACAAGCCAGCAGGTGGACATCCCCCGAGGGGTCCCGGACTGCGAGAGGGCACAGGCCAGGCTGAGGGACCCCTCCAAGTGTACAAATTTTTGTGCACTGGGCCCCCTAGTGTGTGTGTGTGTGTGTGTGTGTGTGTGTATGCTTCAAGTCTTTTATTTTGTACTAGAGGCCCGGTGCACAAAAATTTGTGCACTCGGAGGGGTCCCTAGCCTGTGCCCTATCACAGTCTAGGACCCCTCAGGGGATGTCCACCTGCTGGCTTATGCCCACTCCCTGGGCAATGGGGCCTAAGCTTGCAGTCAGACATCCCTCTGGCAGCTCGGGAGCCCTCAGGGCATGTCCACTTGCCAGCAGGGAGCAAGCCTAAGCTGCAGTAGGACATCCTTAGCACTGCTGAGGAGGCAGGAGAGGCTCACACCACCACCGCTGTATTGGCAGCCATCAGCCTGGCTTGTGGCTTAATAGAGCTCCCGCTATGGGTCTGCACTGACCATCAGGGGCAGCTCCTGCATTAAGCATCTGTTCCCTGGTGGTGAGTGTGTGTCATAGTGACCAGTCATTCCCAGTCAGTCTGCTATTAGGGTCAATTTACATATTACCCTTTTATTATATAAGATAGAGGCCTGGTGCATGGGTGGGGCCTGGCTGGTTTGCCCTGAAGTGTGTCCCAGATCAGGGTGGGAGTCGCGCTAGGGTGCCTGATCAGCCTGGGTTAGGGGCTGGTGGCTGTTTGCAGGCTGGGCACAGCCCCCAGCAAGGCTGGCTGGAAGCTGGTATCTGGGGTTTATTTATCTTCTATAATTGAAACTTTGTTGCCTTGAGCGGAGGCCACAGCCAGCTTAGGCAGGCAGGAAATTTTTGCTTCCTCCATAACCAGGGCAAGCAAGCCTCCTGTTTGCTTTAGCTCTGTGACTGCTGGCCGCCATCTTGGCTGGGTTAATTTCTATATATTTGCTTGATTGGCTGGTGTGCATGGCTTGGCTGGTGGGCGTGGCTTAGGTGTAGCAGAGTGACACCTAATTTGCATATTACTCTTTTATTAGATAAGATACTTAAAGTATTAGTAGTTTGTATTATGGATTCTTATTTATATGTTTGAGACTTTTTAAAAATATATATTTTATTGATTTTTTACAGAGAGTAAGGGAGAGGGATAGTTAGAAACATTGATGAGAGAGAAACATCAATCAGCTGCTGCCTGCACACTCCCTACTGGGGATGTGCCCGCAACCAAGGTACATGCCCTTGACTGGAATGGAACCTGGGACCCCTGAGTCTGCAGGCTGACACTCTATCCACTGAGCCAAACTGGTTAGGGCTGTTTGAGACTTTTACTTAATCTTCTACAATTATTAAAATTAATAGACTATTTAAAATGTTTATAAGGAACATTTAAAACTGTAATATGGAAAGTTCTATTTGATTTTCTTAAACATTTTTTAAAAGAAAAAAAAATGCAATCCAGTACATTAAGATTTGTTTTAAATAGGCCTCTCTTCAAATGTTTTCATGCCATATACACTCATGGAAATACAAGCTACTTTTTACAGTGTCTATTACAACTTATTATTCGTTAGAAATCAAACTGTAAGTGAATTATAATGACAGGAAAACCTTTACAAATTAATATGTACAATATTACAGAAAGGTCCTTTATCAGTTTAATGAGTTATTATTGTATGGATTTTTATTCAGAAATTTTCATGGACTACATACTTGCTTGCTGGCTTTATTTGAGAGATGCTAAAAACTCCTCAGCTTGAATGATCTCCCTCATTGGTACCAAACGTTACCATTTGTATTTAATTTTCCTTATGCTAGCTCTGCTTCTCCTGGTGGGATTTATGTGTGGGCTTTTTTTTTTTTTTAATGCATTCTATTTCTGAGAGGACAGTAGTTCCACATGATACCTTAGTGAGCTGAAGTATATCAGTTTTGCTCCCTGGGAATGAATTTCCCAGGGAAAGAGGAGGACAGAGATTCTGAAAGGGGACAGAACCAAGAAACAGGGTTGCTGTAGGGCTGCACAGAAGAAGTAATGGTCATGGGTTGCATTATGCAAATAGCAGATGTTTCTGGGTGGCAAATGTTGCTGGGTGTGTGTGAACCTCTGGCATGGTGTTAGCCTCAGGGCTTTCCTGATGAATTCAGCACACTGATCAAAAGGTTTTCATTGGTCTAATCTATTCTTTCCTTCAATGAGAACTTGAAAATGAAAGAGATGGTTAAATGCCCAATGAAGTGGAATTAACCTGAAATTAATTTGTCCTTCACTATTGTGTGTTTCAGAGATTGGAGCACAAGGAAGTTTTGGTGGGCTTGTTGTTCCTGGTTTTCCCGTTCATTCCAGCCAGCAATCTCTTCTTCAGAGTGGGTTTTGTGGTGGCCGAGAGAGTCCTTTACATGCCCAGGTAATTACTGTTCATGATTTTGTCTTTATGAAGCCTGCCCTCTGTCACCAACACCAACAGCCCCAGAGAGACTGCCCTATAGGGCATAACAAATAGATCCTTGTGGAATCAAGATGCTTATTACCTCAGCTTCAAAACCAGCCACAGGGCAGGTTGGATGAGCTCGCTTTGCACCCATTCACTCTAGTTGACAGTGGCTTCCCTCTAGCTGGAAGCTTGACAGCTAAATGGGAAAGAGTGACGGCAGTGTATTCAGGTTTTTAGCAGCAATCATTTACCAATACATTCTTTTCTTAATATCTATGTTTTATTAAGCATTAATATAGTAATTCTGTAGTAATATTTTTGATGTTTTTAAAATTATTAGTTATGTTAAATAACATGATTGTGGTTGAATTCTGTCTTCTTTCTTTCTCTATCTCTTTTTCTTTGGCTCTTCATTAAAAAATAGGAACACTCTCAAAAAAATTGTCCTTGAGGAAAGAAATGGTTACAAATATAAAGGGCATTCCGTCATGTGTGACTACATCACACCACTTAGCTCTGAATTTCTGGACTGTGCTGAAGCTTGTCTGTTCTCTTGTCTTATTCAAATGGCATCTTTCCAAGGCCACGTCTTTTCAGGCACCTCAATGTGTCCCTGTAATGGTTCTGCCATTACCTGTTGTGTGACTTTGATTAAAACATGATGCTTTTTAGAAGCCAGATTTTCCAATTTTTTAAATAAGGATTTTAATGAACTTCCTAAAATGAGTAATTTAATGATAGACTTAAAAGAATGAATTTTTCTAAAAGTATCATAAACCAAAATATTATAAGGACATTATTTATTTATTGATATTCAGTGAGAATTATAAATTGATTCGAACATCAATAAGTAAGATTTACTTTTTTATTGATACTGAATAAGAAGTTTAAATACACATAAAATTAGCAATGAATTTCATAGCCTTTGAATTTCTCCCAAACCAAGTACCTGACAGCATTCTTAAGGCTTTGGAGCATCTGGTTTTGACTTGTGTCTTTAGCACAGTTTTGGAAGGAGGTTCTTTCTTGGTAAATACTATTTGATAAGGACAAAAATACAACACAAAATTGTGTTCAATATGGCCTTACAATAACAGGCTTATGAGGCCTTGCCAATAATGAAAAATATGCAGGCCTAAAGGGGACATCAGTGTCTATTCTCAATATGTTTTTGTTTAGACCTGTTGAAAGCGGCTTCAGTCAGGTGTTCTCTGTAATACCTATGATTCCAACTAGAGTTGATATTTAGTCTCCATTCAGATATTCACAGAGCACCATTGCTAGACATACTGTTCTGGAATCTGAGGCTACAAAAAGTGAATCTGTTTTCCCCTTTAATAGCTGCTTATTAATAAAAAGGCTTCTTTCTCTTTAAACATTTAACAGGTCATACTATAGTTAATACTATTTTAACATTCATCGTAGCAAAACTTTTATTGAATCTTTATTATATGTCAGCCACTGTGCTAAGCATGTGGTAGTCATTGTATCAGTTAATTCACGCTGTAGGCGATGGTTGACAGCATGCCCCTGAAACCGGAGAGCCTGTGTTGGAATTATGGCTTAACCATGAGCATGGGTTTCCTAAGCCTCCGTGTCCTTATCTGTATGCAATGAAAGTAATAGCACCCAACTCAGCGAGATATTGTGAGCATTAAATGAGATGATCACTCATAAAACCTAGAAACAGCGTTTTATATTGTACATGGTCAGTAAACATCAAGTATTATTATTGCATCAGTTGGGGTAGCTGACACTAGTATTCCTATTTTACAAAGAGGAAGCCTGGGTCTGAGAAGTGAAGTGACTTGCCCCCAGGTGACATAGCCCATGAGTGGCAGAGCTGGGAAGCTGATCCTTGCCTACCGACAGATCTCGCACCTTCCAGAGCACATTGCTTCTGCAACAGTGACTTCTTAGTGTTCTGCTCCACTGAAAAGGAAGGAGGAAATGTGGATTTAGTTAAAGTACTTCCAGCACAATTCCATTTAGTAACCAGGATTTGATACTTCCAAGAGTTGCATGATCTAAATCTTCTGGGGTCTGGGTGACAAGAATTGCATGTGCAACACACATTTCTAGTCCAGATGCAAGAGAACAATTTCTGATAAACAGGAGGCTACATTTTATTTTTTTTGAAAGAGACCCTTAGGTAAACATTATTGAAGTTCATAATATCGTCATCAACCATGTGTGGAATATCTTATTTTAAGTAAGGGGTTCCTCTCACCCAGGTGGGTGTGTCCTCCACACACCTGCTCTTCTCATGCTGCTATATCTCAAATAGATCTTTCTCTGACTTTATTTCGTTTTCTCTAAAAGAGAAAAAGTGGTATCCCTGCCCTTTTTCTGCTAGGAATAAACTGACTTGGATTAAAATAAAAGTTTGGAATATGAAGAAAACATCAATATTACCAAGAGCAAGTGCCTGCCTCTCAAAAGCAATTTGGAATCTGCTGCATTTGTGCACACTTGGTGCAAAGTCATCCAAAATCAATTTCGGTAAACCAGTCTTCATTAGAAAGGCGCTGTCCTCTTCCCTTCACGTTCTGTTCCTGCAGCTGTGCATTGCGGTGTCGGAGATGTGTCATCATTTTCCGAAGATTTCCCTTTACTGCCCAGCATCTCCTGTATTAGTATCCATTTCATCACTGTGCTCAGCCAGGCCACTCCCCTCTAGAGCTACATGTGACAGGGAGGCAGAGGTGGTCTCCCGCCCTGTAGAGGTGGTCCTGGGGGCTAGTAAAGACGTCAGGTTACTAGGCCAGATCTAAGGTTCTGAGCACAAACATGAGAGGGTTTTTATTGTTTTTGGTTTTGATTTTTTTAAATATCTATATTTATTGATTTCAGAGAGGAAGGGAGATGGAGAGAGAGAGAGAGAGAAACATCAGTGATGAGAGAGAGAGTCATTGATCAGCTGTCTCCTGCACTCCCCACACTAGGAATGGAGCCCACAACCTGGTCATATGCCCTGAATGGGAATCAAATTGTAACCTCCTGGTTCATAGATCAACAGTCAACCATTGAGCCACGCCAGCCACGCCAAACCTGAGAGTTTAATAGAGATTTTGAAAGCTGAAATCAGAGGAAACTCAGAATATTTTTTTGTGTGTGAGACATTATCACTCTAATGAATCCCGATTTCTTTACAGTCATCATTGTAACTAACACCACAGGGGAGCTGTTTTACTTATGATGATGGATGAATTCCACTGTTATCTAAGATTGTGCAACTGAGATGGTCCTGGCTGAGTCAGAAATTAAAGCTTAGGTGGGGAAACTTCTATGCTGTGAGCTTAGAGAGTTCTAATGACTCCATTAGAGCTGTTGTAAATATTGAAAGTTTTCTGTGAAAATGGGGGCTTCATCTGGCAAAGATTTTACCCAGCTACCCCATCTCAGTGGAGAATGGTAGAGAATTGGACAAAGAGCCGCCCAAATCTTCCTGGGGTGGGGGTGGGGGGGCACAGAGAATTTGGCAGATGCTACGGGCACTCCTCGGAAGGTGTCAGGGCTCTGGGTTATGCCTGTTGCATTTAATGAACCTACACATTGGCTTAGGTGATGGTGAAGAACATGTCCCAAGCCTTTTAGATATGCAGGAATCTGCTGTGCATGACCCTCTTCCCATTATTGACCTTGACAAGAAACAGCCACTTCCACATCAACGGTACCAGTACTTTCAGGAAAACATACACACAGTGTGTTCAGTGGCATCCCAGAAAATATAGGTCATTATCTTTATGCCCACCTTCTGTGTTTTCTCAAAGACTTACCAAACAATAGGAAAAGGAAGTGAAGAGCTGATCCTTCTGGGGAAGGTGACCTTCCTACTCATTAAATATTTTCAGTTATTATAGAGCTCCCTCTTGGTCTTAGAATCTCATTCATGAACACCACAAAAGTCACGCCCATCCTCACTGGAGACTGGGTGAGTCCCATCAGTCCCAGGGGGCCAATTTGTCCATGTCAAGATAGACCCAGAGTGAGTCAGACCAACAATGCTCTTTCATCTCCCATCTTTATGTCTAATAATGAACAGCCATGTATACTCACATCCCTCATTCTAAGCTAAGGAAGATGGAAAATATCACCTTCCTCTCACTTGCACTTCCTTTCACTCCAAAGCGGTGGATATAAGGAACAGAAGTAGACTATCTGTTCAGCACTGCATGGCTTTAGGGTCAAAGCTCTACAAAAAAAAAAAATAGAATAATCCTTTCTTCTGATGATAAATGCCATTTTTTTCAATGTCCTTTTTGAACAGGCAGGAGAGTTTAGGGCTTAAATCACTCTTTCACAAGCATTTTGATCTCTTATTCTTGTCTCAAGAGAAGCATACACTTTTCTGGTTACCTTTTTTGTATTTTATAAAAACCACATTAGAATGTTTAAAAGGCCTAAAATCATTTAGAACCAATGAAGCAGAAATAGTTGTTGAGAACATTCAAATGAAGCCCTAGAATGTGCTTGGATACCCATTCATATGCCAGATTAAGGGTGATTTATTCGCTTCAGTGCCAAAGGGCAAATTCCTAAGCTACTTTAAGAAAACATGAATGAGTGGAGACAGGAAAGGAATAGACAGGCATAAGTGAAGGCAGCAACAATATTGTAGATAGAACTGATTAAGAATAATTGAAACATATTGATAGAGAAAAAACATAGTCATATCAATTAATGCGGGAAAAGCATTTAACGAAATCCAATGCCTATTTTTTATATTAAAAAAAACTCTCAGCAAAGTAGGAATAGAAGGATCATACCTCAACATAATAAAAGCCATATATGACAAACCCATAGCCAACATCATACTCAGTGTGCAAAAACTAACACTACTTCCCTTAAGAACAGGAACAAGACAGGGATGCCCACTCTCACCACTCCTGTTCGACATAGTACTGGAAGTATTAGCCATTGTGATTAGACAAGAAGGAGAAATAAAAAACATCCAAATTGGAAAAAAAGAAGTAAAACTGTCCTTATTTGCAGATGACATGATATTGTACATAAAAAACCCTAAAGACTCCATCAAAATACTATTAGACTTAATAAATGAATTGGGCAATGTAGCAGGATACAAAATTAACACCAAGAAATCGATAACATTTCTATACACCAATAGTGAACTTATAGAAAGAGAGACTAAAAAAGCAATCCCATTTACCATCACACCAAAAAAAATTTAAGATACCTAGGAATAAACAACTAAAAAGGTAAAGACCTCTACTCAGAAAACTACAGGATGTTGAAAAAAGAGATAGAGGAAGACATGAACAGATAGAAGAATATGCCATGTTCATAGATTGGTAGAATCAAATCATTAAAATGTCTATACTACCCAAAGCAATCTATAAATTCAACGCACTTCCCATTAAAATACCAATGGCATATTTCACAGACCTAGCATGAACTCTCCAAAAATTCATCTGGAAAAAAAAAAAAAAAAAAAAAAAAAAAAAAAAAAAAAAAAAAAAAAAAAAAAAAAAGACCCTGAATAGCTGCAGCGCTCCTCCCTTCCACTCTTTCTAAAAATCAATGGAAAAAATATCCTGTGGGAGGATTAATACATAAATAAAATAAATGTATAGGCAGACTAGACATGGAAAATTAGAGAAAAGATGACTCTCATTCATTTTCAGTTTTGAGAACTATCTTCAAATAATACCTATCAATTTGAAATGGAATTTTTAAATCTTACATAGGTTGCTACTAAAACAATACAGCAGTGCCTGTTTTTATCTGGCAAAATGAGAAATGTTACCTCTGAAGAAACACTACCTCCGTTACCTGATATTGGGGACCCTTCTGATGAGACATCTAAGCATGTGCTTCTACCGAGTTGCTGGAGGAGAGTGATGATCACTTAAGAGTGAATCGAAGTTCTACCAGATACTAAAATCAGTGGAGAATTTTTTTTTAAACAACGAAAACTTATTTTAGCAAGTCCAGTAGGAAGATGACTGAACTGGGAATCAGCACAGGCCCACCTGTCCCCACACTGGCCAGGCTAAGTTGCCTTTAACACAGGCAATATGAAGCCCTAGACCTCATGAAATAAGACCTCATGAGCTTAGGCAAATCTCCTTTGGCCACAAAACTGGATAGCAGCATAGAAGATGTAGTTAGAGACTCTTTATTCTCTAGTGAATTCCTTTTCCTCACTCGAACTCCCAAACGTAAAGCCTGTACCAGAGCACTTCTGTTCTGCTGCAGCTATATTGGCCTGGTTGCCTTAGGACATTACTCAGTTTAGAGGATCCTGGTATGGACATATCTGTTTCTACCTGGAATACCAACTCTGTGCATTTCCTGCCTTCAGTTTCCTCATTTATGAAGTGGAAGCTATGGAGGATTAAGTTTAAGTTAGATAATGTATGTAAAGCCAGTATTGCCCTGGTCTCATATAAAGTACTTAGCACAGTGCCTGGCATATAGGAAGCATTTAGCAAACATATAAACACTAGGGACCCGGTGCATGAAATTTGTGCACTGGGGGTGGTTCCTCAGCCCAGCCTACCCCCTCTCATATACTGGGAGCCCTCAGAGGGTGTCCTACTGACTGCTTAGGCCCGCTCACTGCTCCCCTTGGGGAGCGGGCCTAAGCTGCATTCTGGCCTCCTTTTGTGGGAGGCAACCAGACTAATCAAGGGAAGCCACCAGCTCCATCACCCCACTGCTGCAGCCACTGCCAGTCACTGCAGCCACCAAGGTGTTTTCATCAACATGGACTCCAGTCCCTTCACCATGAAGAAATGATAACTTTCTCTAGGCATTTTCAAGATGTGTCTTTCATAGGATATGGCATTTTTTTCTTTCTTTTTTTTCTTTATCTTCACCTGAGGATATGTTTCCATTGATTTTTAGAGAATGTGGAAGAGAAGGGAAAAACAGAGAGAAACATCAAAGTGAGAGGAACACTTCGATTGGTTGCCTCCTGCATATGCCCTGACCTGGACCCTGGCCAGGGAGGAGACTGCAACCTAGGTACATGCCCTTGGTCAGAATTGAACCCACACCCTGCAGTCAGCAGACTGAGGCATTATGCACAGAGCCAAACTGGCTAGGGCAGGATATGATATTTCTTAGCCCTCCAGCAGTGGACCTTCATTTTTTTTTTTCTCCAGGAGTATGGTGGGAAAACCCTAGATTGCCTTTGTGGATTCTTATTACCCAAGTTACTAAGAATATTACCACAGGCATACAGGGAGCTTAGCTAATGAGCAGTAAGAAAAGGTGTTTCCTTTGTAGTTCACTCTGATAACTGGCTCCACCCCTGCCCCTCCAATCCCAGCTCCACCCCTGCCCAGGCCTGTAACCTCTGGCCAAGGCTGCAGGTCTGGGCAGCGGACCCCCAAACCCCTGAGATGGCTGGTTCCACCCCTGCCCAGGCCCTTGCGATTTCTACCTCTGCCCCTGCCCAAGTCCCTGTGATTGTGGGCTCCACCACAGCACAGGATTTTGGACTCTGGCCAAGGCTTCAGGCCTGGGCAGGGGACTGCCTAGTCCCTCCGGTCACTGGCTCTGATCCTGCCCCCAGCCATCACCAGCTCCACCCTTGCCCCACTGCAGCCTCTGGCCAAAGCTACAGGCCTGGGCAGAGGATCCCCAGACCCTTGCTTTGCCAGCACCGCCCCTGTCCCTTTGATCACTGGCTCCATGGAGTCCAGGCCTGCAGCCTCAGGGTCTGGGGGCTACAGCCTGGGTAGGGGACTCCCAGACCCTGCTTTACCGGCTTCACGAGTGCCCAGACCCCTGCAATCGCAGGCTCTGCTCCTGCCCCTCCAATCACTGGCTCTGCCCCTGCCCCCTCCGATCACCGGCTTTGCCTCTGCCTATTTCTGAGGCCTCTGGCCTGGGCAGGGGACCCCCAGCCCCCTCTGATTGCCTCTTGGGCCCCTGACTCCCCTGCCACCTGCCTGGCTAACAGGCCTGACCACTTCAGTGGTGGGGCTGAGCTGGATTGAGCACTGCCATCTTGTGGCTATGGGGGGGGGCCATCTTCATCACGGAGTGATGCCTAATTTGCATATTACTCTTTTATTAGATAGGATAAGGTAGCTAATTGTATTTCCTTCTATGTGCGGTCTTTGCTGCTCCTTCTTGTCTTCAGCCCTTGGTGGCATTGCCCTGGGGCTATTGGAATCTCAGTGCTTTCCTTTCCCCTGCTGCTCTGCCCAACAGCAGCTCTGTTTCCTACATGGAGGCAGAAAACAACAATTGAGATTTCATGAGTGGAGCAGTTGGGAAGGAAGTAGGTGAAGCTCTGTGTTAGGTGTGAGGAAGCATGGGCTCTGGAATCTGTATGCACTCTGTGGCCTCATTCAGCAGGTCCGTTCACCTTTCCCTGCTCTTTGTGAAGGCCGAGTGAGGAGGCAGCTGCCTTTGCTGATGTGGTGTCCACAGGTAACCCCCTACCCCCACCCTCGTTTCATAACTTTGTTCACATTTTTTCACCGAGGTCTTTCCTGAGCCCCCGTATTAAATTCCAACCTCCACCCACCTTGGGCTCTCTTGTTCTCTTTCCTGCCAACTTTTTCTCCACCCAACACAGCATATTACTCTCTGTGTGCGTACTCTCTGTTTTATTTGCTTATCAGCTGTTCCTCCCCACCCATGTGAGTTTCAGGAGAATAGGAATTATTGTCTGTTCTATTCACTGGTCTGTTCTTGGTGCCTGTCACAGTGTCAGGTACGTAATTATTGACTATTAAGTGCCTGGTGAATGAAAGAGTGGAGCCCAGAAGGCCTTTGTATGGCTAGAGAAACAGCCTGCTCTGTCAGGATTTGGGATTGGGCTGGGGCTCCAGGAGTAAATGGCAAGCAGCCTCATGAACTGAAGCCTCCATGTGATAGCATCAGCATGGTCGGTTGTACAAAAACAGGATATTTTTAGAAAAATCTGAATACCTTTATGGCCAAACAGGGAGTTGTGAAAGTATGAAGAGGATTTTTTAGCATATATTTTTATTGATCTCAGAGAGGAAGGGAGAGGAGGAGAGAGAAATATCAGTGTTGAGAGAGAATCACTGATTAGCTGCCTCCTTCATGCCCCCCACTGGAGATCAAGCCCTCAACCCGGGCATTTGCCCTTGACCTTTCAGTCCACAGGCGAATGCTCTATCCAAGGCTTTTGGTTTTATTTTTTGTTGTCGTTTTGTTCTGCACTAGTGACTGTGTCTCTACAAGGTGCTTGTGGCAATCAATTTTAGTGACTGGGATGAGGGATCAGGCCATGGACCTCCTTGGCTCAAACCATCATCCCCAGTGATGAGTGGGGTGGTGACTCCCTTTGACCAAAAAATCAAAAAGTGGACCCTAAAACTTTACGGGGCCAGACCAAGGAACATCTGGGACTTGAAGTATGGAATTGGAGCTCTAACTTAAATTGATTCCAAAGCCTCCAAGTTAGGAACTTTAAATGCTTCTCTCTTGTTCGTCTGCCCTTGATACCAAAGCACAGACATTTAGAAAGGCAAAGAGGAGGAAAGTAGACAGGTGTCTCTTTTAAAGGAGGTGTGTAAGAAATGAGAATATTTGGGTGTTTCCTTTTAGAAAGCTAACCTCCTTCAGGAGGCTGGAGTTCTTTGAGGATGAGGCCTCTGTTTTGTTCACAATTGTATTTTTAGTGCTCGGCGTATTGCCAGTCACATAATAGAGAGAGAATGAATAAACCATTGAACAAGTAAGTGCGCTGTACCAGTTTGGGGGCTTCTTGTAGCTTTAGCAGTCTGACTCATGTAGGATCTCTACACACGCTTGCTTTGTTCTTAAAATATCCTGCAATAATCTGTTGTTATAATCTTTAGAATGAAGTGAATTTTGGCTGAAGTGCACACAGCAATAATGTGTACAACTCAATGCTTGTGTTTTTCTGAGACCAGTCAGCACATAAGCAGCATCCCTGTGGGTGCATAGATGATGTTAGGAACCATGTTCTGTCCAACGCAAAGGTCTTTAGAGACATGATTGCAGCATGCTGAAATTCCACTCTCGTAACGTAAGGGATTCTTCATGTCTGTTTGGAAAGCCAAGCCAGCCTCAGCAAGACAATCATATCAATACAGCTTGTCTGAGATAAGCTCCAAACTATAAGGCTCAGGAGTTGGCCTGTGGGTAGATTTTCCTTCCGCTGAAGGACTTGACTGGACAGAGTGGAGACATAGCAGGGGTTGCATCCCTGGAGAGAGAGACCAGTGGCCTCGGCGTACAGCATCCTTCCCAGGACCTGAGAGGGAGCTCCCGGGGACAGTCTCCCACAAAGCTGTGATGGGACTTGCTGTAGCCTGGAGTCCACATGTGGACACACGATGCCAGCAGTGCCACACAACACCAGTAACATGAGGGGTCAAGGGTCAAAGAGTCCATTCAGGACCCAAGAACGTGCATAAGGGGCTTGTCATGAGGCCTGGGCTGCTGAGATCCAAGGCAGTCTGGATCTCCACACTAATGCCAAGGAACTCGCCAGTGTCCTGAGTACCTGTTAAAGCACTGATTGTAGAGGTTGTATAAGACAGGGGTGTTTATATTTGTTGTTTCTCTATCACAGGACAAGCTTCATTTGAAAGTAAGTTATATGGGAGGGAATGCTCAGGGGGACACCACTGCATCCCCAAAGTAACCCTGCCTCCCCTATCCTGTTTTCCAGCATGGGCTACTGCATCCTTTTCGTGCATGGACTGAGCAAGCTCTGCACTTGGCTAAATCGATGTGGAGCCACCACCCTGACCGTGTCCACTGTGCTTCTGCTGCTGCTTTTCTCTTGGAAAACTGTAAAGCAGAATGAGATCTGGCTGTCAAGAGAGTCCCTCTTCAGGTACGATTTGATGGGTCAGAGTGATCTCTTCCCGTTCATTCTTTTGCTTATATACTTGTTTTCAAACAAATGAGCTAACATGAGTCTAGCAATATTTATTGATCCGGAAAAAATTTTGATTAAGTTTTAAATGGAAGGTGTTATTTTTTGTTTTAACTTTGATTTTTTAAAAAGATACATAAAGTTTTACAGAAGCTTGTGCTGAGTGAACTTATGAAAATAAGGCTCGTGGGAAGGTTTTTGGGTCTTAATGATGAGCAGGGCTGTAAAATGAGATGTTAACACAAGGAGACAAGCCTAATGTCTTTTCCAGTGAATGGGGAAGATAAGCACGTGACAAGAAGGAAGAGAAATGCAATGCATTTTCTTCAAATATTCCAGAATATTAAGTTGTGACCTGTGACCTGGCTGCTTTATGTTAAATATTAATTGCGAATGAGGAAATTACAGACTGTTTTATCTCCCAGTAAGTTTTCATGTGGAAGCTGCTTCTGAATATGACAATGTCAACATATAGCCCTAAACTTGTCATAAAGTATAAACATTCTTTGGGGCTGTAGCTCATCATACTCTGTTCCCGGGGCTTAGTCTGTCTCCCTAGTGCCGCGGTGTTGGCGACCTTCACCTTTGCTCCCCTATCACTACCACACTTGACCTCCCAACAGTACTTTCCCAGTCTCCTATCCTGAGTTAGGACACAACTGGCCAGTCCAGTCAACACGGTTTTCACTCGGTTCCCTGCTCAGCTGGTAGCCACCACTTATTCTTCTGAGGCAAATCACTGGAACAGAATTGGGGTCACTTGGGGAAAAAAGGTAAATTTTGGAAGAGCATAAAAACGTGCCCAGAATGCCGGGCGGTGAAGAAGCTGGTATGTAGCCGACAGGGAACAGGCCTCTGGATAGTCTGTCCTGAGCACAGGTGCACCCTTGGAGGAATGAATGGGTAAACTTACACCAGATTTTTCCTGTTTCACATTCAAGTCCTGGGAAAATAAAGTCCTCTGGCTGAGCTCGAGCCTAGGTCACATGCCTACCCCTCGTCCTCACAGGGCACTGAGATGACTGACCTGGCTGGAGAAGCCCCTCTGACTCCCCTGAAGCAAGTTACGGGAGGAGGTGGGGGGGGGCAAAGCACCTTGGGGCTCCACTGAGACCTCACAAAGGGAGACAGGAGAGAATTCCCCACATCCAAGTGCTGTAGAAGGGGCACAGACTCTGGGCTGCCAAGAATGAGTGAATGAATGAATAAATGAATGAGTGAAAAATAAGACAAATTTTCACTGCACTCTTCTATTATTTTAAAAATAATAGATTGACCCTACTACTTGGGAATTTAACTTTTTAATAGAAAAATTAATCTGGCATGTATGTCTTATTAGCTCACTTATTACTACTATATCATTATCATTGCCATCATCATTATTTCAATGGATACTATAGGGACCTGCTGCCATGTAAGCTGTTTTGTCTGGATTTGATTTTTTTTTAAGAATTTTTTTCACGTTTAGCCATCAGATTCTTTTAGTCTCTGTCATACCCTCCACCTTCAGTGCAATTCTTACACACAGTAGACTTGTTCCCTCTTACTACCCAGGGCTAAAGCCATTCTGCAAACACAAGGGCATTGAATTCAGGAATATAACTGTTGGCTTTTTTTTTTTTTTTTTTTTTTTTTTTTTTTTTTTTTTTTTTTTTTTTTTTTTTTTTTTTTTTTTTTTTTTTTTTTTTTTTTTTTTTTTTTTTTTTTTTTTTTTTTTTTTGCTTTTGCTTTTGCTTTCAGTAGTGAATGCTTTAATGAGAAACTTAAAAATGGTTCTGCCCTGTGTTAAATCCTTTCCTTGGATAAAGATACTAATGGTGGTTGTGTCTCCTAATGATTTTTACTGCTCAATCAGAGCAACGTGGGGAATGGATTTTGGCAGGCAGCAGTTTATTTCAAGAGTAACAAGCTAGTGTTCCAGCCCTCCACAATTGATGCCAGCGGTTTTAAATAAAAAAGAAAAGAAAAGCAAAAAGTTCATTGACCTTCCATCCAAAAGCTTCTGTTCTTTTACATGGAAGCGTGTAGTGAGTAAACAGTTGGTTATTAAAACACAGCCATTCCACATATGTGCTTAGAGAGACTTTAAGACAAGGTTAGTGGTTGAGTGTGGGGTCTAGAGGTCAGCTTCCTGGCTCCACTCTAAGTTCCCCCATTTAATAGCTGTGTGATCTTGGGGAAGATGCTGAACCACTCCATGCCTTAGTTTCTTCATTTTAAATTTGAGAATCATAATAGTGTTAATCTCCTGAATGTAGTATAAGAAAAACAAAAGATATGTGAAAGATGCATAAGACAGTGTCTGGCATGAGAATTTTTCAGATTTTTGTTATCCAGTATATTCTAGCATTGATTGGCGGGGCGGGTCGGTGCGGGGGGAGAGGGTAGAAATTGACTGTAGAGAAGCCAGAAGTCAGCATGGGTGTCAGATGTGTGATCATATTTTGATACAATGTAGCAAGCAGCAACAGAAGTAGATGCACGACACTGTAAGTGTAGGTAAGTGACCAAGACCAACCCAGGCCTTCGAGGACTGTTCTCTTGCAGGCCTGAGCTGAGTATGGAAGGATGGGAAAACCTAAATTAGCTTTAATGGCCAGAAAACTAAGAGATGGCTGAATTGAGTAAGAAAACCTTGCAATGGTTCTACATCAGCTGGTGTCCTTGGCAGAGGACCTATTTCAGTATTCTCCTCTTTTCAAACAATAAACTCATTGAGCATCATTAGGACATATGGTCTCAGTGAGGCCTCACTAATTATGTGGGGTGGTTTTTCTTGACAATACTATAAACAATCAGCCCAGCATGGCTCAGTGGTTGCACATTGACCGATGAACCGAGAGGTCACTGTTTTATTCCCAATGAAGGCACATGTCCAGGTTGTGGCCTCAATCCCCAGTGTGGGGTATGCAAGAGGCAGCTGATCAATGACTCTCTCTCATCATTGATGTTTCTGTCTATTTCTTTCTCTGAACCCCATTCACAAACTGTTCATGTGGTCATAGGCCACCGATTAAGATTGTCTGGCCTAGATCATCCTCTCCCTGTGTAGGAAACACATTTTTCTTTCCTCCCCACTGAATTGCTGAGACATAGAAATCAGTTGACTTTTCAGGACATATAATGTAAACCAGGGTTGGCAAATATTTTTGTAGAGGGCCAGTAGTAAATATTTTAGGCTTGGTGAGCCTTGCATTCTCTTGCATCCATTCCTCTATGCCTTTGTCTCAGGAAAGAAACCCAAAGGATATTAGGTTGACAACACATTGACACATCTGTGGCCCACACAGCCATAGTTTGCATACCAATGATATAAACATTGTAATCATGAAAGTCTGAAGTTACTAGTCTCTTGTGGTACCATTCAGGAATGACTCTGACAATATATTGAACTTGGTTGAAATCTCGGCTCAACTACTTGCTAGGTCTGTAACCTTAGAAAAAGGTCGTAATATCTCTTAGCTTCAATTTCCACATCTGTAATATAGAAAACACATTAATACTACCCATCTGATAAGTTGTTGAAGGGATAAAATGAGATAATCCATGGAAATGGGTGCTTGATTCATAATGAGCATTCCTGAAGTATCGACCATACTACACGTGGCATTGTGAAGCCTCAAGTTAATGCAAGGTCAAAATTGAGAAGAATGACAACTTCTTCCTAATATTTCCTGCTAACCTTTGGCTGAACACCACTCCAAAAAAAAAAGAGAGAGAGATTCTTATCTAATCAGGAATTTGCGGATGGTTCTCCTGACCTATTGTTCAGTCATGCCAACAAAACAAATTGATGCTCTATAAACTTGGAGGTATACTCTATATAGAAGTGAGGGTTTTTTATTGTTATTTCTATTATTTTTTTTCAAGTCTCTGCAAATGGAGGGTGTGAGGAAGAAATACAAAGTGCATGCATTAAGATCCTGAATTGAAAGGGAGATTTTTCATAATCATTATTGTAATTATTAATAGAGTTTGGGACCCAGCCATATAGTTTATGGACACTACATTTCCTTTTGGAGTAAATATGTGTAAATCTGTATTTTTCCTTTAAAACAGTTGTGACTACTCAATCATAGCACCAAGAAAGCAAACTGAGGAGTCTGGCCCCAGGGGAAGAGCAACCTGGCCAGGGATAGCAACATGGAAAGTTTTGCCCTTGGCCAATTGTTTACTTGCCTTTTTTTTTTTAATGTTCATTGCAAAATGAGAGGCTGAAAAAACACAACAGCAAAACCACAGACAGAACATAAAGGTCAAAAACAACAATGGGAGAATGTGTGTTGTTAGGATTCAGTTGCTCCAGCCACAGCTGCTTGCCTGTTATGAATATTATTATTTCCTCGTGCCATCACTGAAGAGTGCGCTGATCTCGTCCAGGAACGTGATCCCACAGGCCTAATTGTCTGTTCCTCAGCTGGTGCAACATAAATTAGAGCAACTATGCTGATCACACAGGGAAGGCTCCATACCAGTGAATAGGCCAGTAATACTCATGCTGAAATCGAAGTTATCTTTAAAACCTACCTGTTGCCACCCTAGCTGATTTGGCTCAGTGGATAGAGCATCGGCCTGCGGACTAAAGTGTCCTGGGTTCAATTTCAGTCAAGGGCACATGCCCAGGTTGTTGGCTGAATCCCTAGTAAGGGGTGTGCAGGAGGCAACCAATCAATGATTCTCTCTCATTGTTGATGTTTCTATCTCTCTCTACCTCCCCCTTCCTCTCTGAAATCAATAAAATATTTAAAATAATAAATAATAAATAAATAAATAAATAAATAAATAAATAAATAAATAAATAAAACCTGTTACCATGTACTGTTTAGTTCTGGGTAGAAAAATCAGAAATTTTCCTGGAAAGAAATTGGATTTTTTTAAGCCATTACTCTCACACTGACCCAGATCATGCCCCTGTGACTAAATTCACTTGGGTAATATCCATTTTAAATATTATGTTAAAATCCTAGCTCTGTGTGTCAGCTGGGGGGGGGGGGCCTCACCACAGGGGGGAAAGGAAACGGATGGTTTCCGTGGAGCACCCACTGAAAGTCAGCCTTTGTAAATCTTTCCACTGTGAGCAGAGGATTCCTCCGGTCTCCACCCTGGGGGACCAATCCTGGCTGCCAGCATTCAGAGAGCTTTCTGTGGGATAGCAACTGGATGATTCCCAATATTCAGAATACAGATTTCACTTTATCTACCTTTGAGGAGCAGTTCTACCCCAAAACTTCAACTGGACCTGTTGTTTTTGAGTGTGGGTCTCTCTGTTGCAGCCTTTCCAGAGAGTAAACTGCCTTCTGCTGGGAGAGTGAGAGAATCATTAAAAAAAAAACTCACCTGGATGTGCAGGGTAGGGAAGTAGATCAGGATGCCAACTGTTCCTGATATGAATTTATGGTCCTCACCCCTCATCCCAAAAAAAATCCTACCTACCTTTTTTAAAAATTTTTTAAAAATTTATTTTATTGATTTCAGAGAGGAAGGGAGAGGGAGAGAGAGATAGAAATATCAATGATGAGAAAATCATTGATCAGCTGCCTCTTGCACAACCCCTACTTGGGATAAAGCCTTCAACATGGGCATGTACCCTGACTGGGAATTGAACCTGTGTCCTCTTGGTGCATGGGTAGATGCTCAACCGCTGAGCCTCCCTTCCCTGGCTACCAACTGCCAGTGGGGCCTTCCTTCGTCCCATGCCGCCCCTGGTGGTCAGCGCATATCACAGTGAGCAGTTGAGCTCCTGGTTGGTCAAACTCCTCCCCGAGGGGACAATTTGCATATTAGGCTTTTATATATAGAGATACAAAGGACAACATTCCTAAGCAGTACTCTTTGTTGCTCTTTTTTTAAAATTAATTCTAGGTCTGGAGTTCAAACTCTGCCCCATAATGCCAAGGTTCACTACAACTACGCAAATTTCCTGAAGGATCAAGGTCGGAACAGAGAAGCTATCTACCACTACAGAACAGCCCTCAAGTAAGCGCCACGCACCATATCGGTGTCGCTGTTGTGCCTCTCAGGTCCTGTATTTCACTCACCCTCCAAGCATGTGGGGGGTTGGTTCCTTTCTCATGACAATGAACATCTCCTTGGAAGTGGTATAGACCTTGGATTCTGAGTCTTATGGATCCGTGTTCAAATCTGTTATTAGTGTGGTAACTCCACCTTGCTTTTATCTCGATGCTTTCTTGTAAAAGTTTCACTGCTACACATTACAAAATGAAGTGATGCTCAGTTGAACCCACACACACACAAACAGGCAAACCGAAGTTGGTTGTCAAAAATATACTTGTAAATTCTCAGGATATTTACTCCAGTGAATTGTCCCTACTCTAGGCTTCCAACTCTCTGAAAGGATTTATAGGAAAACATTTGAGTGTACCAAATATGGCTTGATGTATGACTTCAAGACAGGGGTTCTCAACCTGTGGGTCGAGACTCCCTTGATGGTCGAATGACCCTTTCACATGGGTCACCTAAGACCATCCTGCATATCAGATATTTACATTATGATTCATAACAGTAGCAACATTACAGTTACGAAGTAGCAACGAAAATAATTTTATGGTTGGGTCACAACATGAGGAACTAAAAATCCAAGTTCTAAATTACCAGCAACAGTCTGTATTACTCTTAAGTACTCTTGAAAATTGCAACTCTGGCTTTCAAGATGGTCTTCTCCAAAAGGTCCCAGATAATGAATATATTTATCCTGGAGACGTGGTAACTAACACAGCCTCAGAATTTCCAAATGTGGACAAAATAGAGCAAGGTGCATCCTCTCTTTTACTGAATATCAGGAGGCTCACCAAAGCTTCCTGAATAGTTTTCCATGCCCCCACAGATTGACTCACGTCTGGTCAAATTTTTTGTCCCTGTTCCGTCTTAGGACATCCTTAAAATATATAAACCAAACAAATATATTTCACTGAAGTACCAACTCATATTGACTCAAAGCTCAGTTTGAAATTGTCATTCTTCAAGTAACCGACCCAATTTTTAAAAAGTATCCTCTTTGAACAGTGTTCTGCTCAAGTGTGTTGTTCATCAGTCAACATCTGTTAGATTTTAGGACCTGTTACTTAATATTCAGTATAGCAAGCATTTTCAACTGTCATATCAAGTTCGCTGTCAAATACTTTCCCAAAGATTCCAAGAAACGTTAGGTTCTGGAAGAATACTTGTAACAAAGCTTTTTATTGAGGAATTGACGTTTTTATTAAGGAGTAGAAGGTAGCTTTTAAAATGTTAAGGAATGATGTTCTTTCACTGGAAGGCAGTTTACCCAAATGTTTATGATGCTTATTATGGGTTGGTAAGATTATGGTTGAAATTTTTTAAACTTTCTTTTGTGCTCTAGATATTTACAATGAACACGTATCACTTTGGCAATGAGAAAATGTCCTTTTTAAAAAGGCATATTCCTTCAAGGATACACATAACGTGTTTTGGCTTTTACAATTGGCATTTCATGATTTTAGCTGGCATTCTTGAAGGAAAGAAAAGAACAGTAAGTTTGTGTGAAAAATATTGATTGGAAGGAAGTGCATCAGTATCTTTTTAAATTTGTTTTATTCTAACAGACTATTTTCTCTCAAGTTCGCACAGAAAAATGTGGCAGACCCTGAAGCACAGCTTGGGGCAAAGGTATAAGTAAAGTAAATTCTCTGGCAGGTGATTTTACTGAATTATAGTAGCCAGTTGGGTACTTCAGCTTCTCTCCCATGAAACAATAAAAATAAATGTTCAGAAACTGTGCTTCTGGAAGAAACATGTCCCTTGAGAAATGAGGAAAAACAGTGAAAGCTGTAAATATACCGTATAGTAATTAGTGAAACATTTCTCTCTCCCAGACCAGGTTCAAAAATACTTCTGATCTAAAAGAACGTATCATTATTTTTGTGTGGATATCTCTGTGGTGAATTTTCAACAGCTGTGGGTATTTTTTGGGGGGTGTGTGTGTGTGTGTGTGTGTGTGTGTGTGTGTGTATGTGTGTTTACAGCCAGAGGAAGGGAGAGGGGTAGAGAGATAGAAACACCAATGAGAGAGAAACATCATCCATTGGCTATACACCCCCATGGGGATGGAGCCTGCAGCCCAGGCATGTACCTGAAACAGGAATCAGAATCGGTGCCCTCTTGGTTCCTAGGTCCATGCTCAACTGCTAAGCCACACTAGCCTAGCTGTGTGTGTTTTATAATTTAAGTAATTTGTCACTGTGTGTTAGAAATGAAAATACCAAGACTGTTCCTCACTAAAAGAAAGCCCTTATTTTGATATTGCTATTTCTTTGTAGGAGTTGCTGAGACAGGAATTCCTCCCCCTCCCAAATGTTCCACCTCTTTTTCAACTTCAGTGTATCTGATGTTTTCCATATTTGCACACTGCAAGAAAGAGAATGATTAGGAGAGATGCAGGGTTGAAGGTGATATTATCTGAAATCAGGCCCAACAGTTACTTATTCCTGTTGTACTGATTATGTAGAGCCCAGTGGGAATGGTGAAATTAGTAATTAGGTTTGTGTCAATACCAATATATTTTTTGCTGGCTTACAGTTCTAAAAATAGCACTATATTAAATTGACAATTCTATATCACATGACTATTCTGCTTCTTTTAAGCTTTATTCTATTTTTTAAGCATGTAGAAGTATTTCTGGATACAAGAGAAATCTACAGCTGAGGTTATAGATTCAGATTCAGTTCCACATCATCAGAGAAAAATGTCAGCACCCTTTCCCAACACAAGTATCAGTTTTGCTTTGCTGTAAGGGGCAGCTCTCATGTCTGTGCCTAGTCTGGGTTCTGTAAGGCTTGTGATTCTATCTGTTGGAGAATCAGAAGACCCCTAGTGGATCTGCCAGGTAGCTCCAATGCTTTCTGACCATTGAGTGACCCTGGGGAAGGTTTCTGCCATTATACCTTATTTTATGGAATTAGAAAGGCTAGAGATTACCCAATATCTCAGCTCTTCCTATACAAACTCTCCCATGAAATGCCTCATCCCATAAATTCCAATGGAGAGGTAGTGGCCTTGCCTGGATGAAGTGTAGAAGACACTGAATGTGTACTTGGCCAGTGTTTTGTTGATAAGCTTAAAAAGTCTGTTAAAGGTGAAGAGTTTTAAAAACAATTTATTCATGCTCTCAAAATTTTTATTGTACTCCCAAATTTCACATTTACATCCATTCACCAATCTTTTATTGTCAAACCAAGTCCTTTCCTCTGAGTAAGAGTCTGCTGAGTAAAAGTTGCAAAACCACACCTATAATTCACTTATATGATGATCAGTTTTGATATTTTAAACTGGAATAAAAATTTTAAGTCTATTTGAGATTTTTCTGATTATATTCCTCCAGTATTTTACAATGATCTCACACATCTAACTCAATGGCAGTTTTTTGAGCAGCTTCTCTTTTTTAAGTACTTTCAGAGTATTTGCTTAGTTTTAATGGAAATAGCAACTCTCTTATTTATATTTATACTAGAGGCCCAGTGCATGAAATTCGTGCACGGGGGGAGGGGTGTCCCTCAGCCCAGCCTGCAGCCTCTCCAATCTGGGACCCCTCGAGGGATGTCCGACTGCTCATTTAAGCCCAATCCAGGACTGCTGGCTCACAACCACTTGCCTGCCTGCCTGCCAGATTGCACCTAACCACTTCTGCCTGCCAGACTAATCACCCCCTAACCACTCCCCTGCCAGCCTGATAGATGCCTAACTGCTCCCCTCCCAGATGATTGCTCCTAACTGCCCTCTCTTTTAGGTCTGGTCCCTCCCAACTGCCCTCCCCTGTTGGCCATCTTGTGTCCACATGGGGAAAGCCATATTTGACCACATGGGGGTGGCCATCTTGTGTGTTGGAGTGATGGTCAATTTGCATATTATCTCTTTACTAGATAGGATTTTATCAGTTTGCAAAATATTTTATTATATAATTGCAATAAAAGCTTCAACTGGAATAATTTTGTTAATAAACACAATAGACTCTTAGCAGCAATGCAGCTCAGCCTATGGGAGCGAAAGGGTCCAGGCTTACAGAGAAAGTTTAAGTTGTGGTTTTCTATTGATACGTTTTACAGAGAACAGAGAACATCTGGAAATCTGATGACATAATTAGAAGCTATCTTAAAAGAGTTTGCACTGTAGGTGATAGAGTCATGGAATCTATTTTTTCACCTTATATTTAAATTCCAGACATGACTGAATTACTGGTTGGCTAAAATGGGTGGGTCATCAGGAATCCTGCAGCCAGGAATGAGAGTAGAGTTTATCTTTGTCCAGGTGAGTCAGGAAGGTCTCTCCACAGATTCTGCTGAACATTTGTTCACCTAGATGACTTCTTCCTCCCACCCTACTAGAAGAATGCCTGGCCAAGCCCAGGTCTGCTGATCTGTTCCAGGTGCTTGGGTACTGGCCATGTGTAGGATCCCATCCTGATAAAAGGGCTATGATCCTCTCAGTCACTCAGACAACTATTTTATTTTCACAAATATGCTTTCAACATGAAATACACAATAAGTCATCTTAAGATTCTCCCTCTCCCATAACCATATCATGCAGGAGATGCAGTGCCTTGCCTTGGGGGTGCTCAAGTTGTCTTGGGCCAGCCCTGGGTCCCTTAGAGCCACCTTGTCCATTCCTAATGTATCTGTTATTGCTGTTTTAAACAGAAAACCTGAAGGGAGAGAAAACTATGTTCAAAGGCAGTTGAAGTTCCTAAGCAGGTTCTTTTCTATGGGCATAACTAAAAAGGAAGGAATGTGCTTTTAATACCCCTGCACACAAGAAATCTACATTTGCTTTTAACTCACTAACACATGGGAAAGAATAGACTTCTCATTGGAATTTTTTAATGCATGAAATAAAGACTTGTCATGAGAGTAGTGCCCATTGGTATCATCCTTTGTATTTCCTCCTATGTGGGTAACTGGAACTTGGCAAGGAGATCCCACTAGACTGCAATAAGTTTATGTAGAAATGGGAAGTAATAAATGAACGATTATTGAATAAATGCTATATCATTAGAGTCTAGAGAAATCTCATTGTGTCCCACTGTTTACTGATTTCCTGAGTGTATCAATAAGATTACTTTATTATAATTCCTTTGCAAAATGCTATCTATAAAACCGGTGGAGTTTGAGCATCTTTTAAAAATCAGAGTTTATGTGAAAAGTCCTTCTTTACACAGCCTGTTTTGAATGAACATTTGAAATAACTCTACTGACTGCAGGTGGCCTTGGATACCAGCTGCCATGTATCTCTGGAAAGAATTAAAATTCCAATGTCTTTGCTAGCCAGGTTGAAGAAAAGAAGATGCATTCTTCTGCTGGCATGGTATTTTCACTTACAGAAGTATAAATATATACAAATATATACATATATATGTTAAGTCCTGCAGTTTTTATTCATTAATTTAAGAAATTAAGCATATTTCTTTCAGACAAAAGACAGAATTTTGGTCATATTGTGGACATAAGTATAGGTTAAATTTCCAAATGGAAGTTCCATAATTTATACTGCCTTCTCTGTGTCTTTTTTGCTGTGATTCCCCAGGAAACAATGGGAGGCAGAGATTTGTGTGCAGAATGTTTATCCAGGAATGTTCTCTGAAACACTAAGGAAGAAAGCCAGGGAAGCAAGATGTGTAGAGAGAGTTGAGGTGCAGTGCAATTACTAGAAGGCTTCAGCCAATCCCACAGGAACTCTGGAAAACCCCTCAGAGTCCTCCTGAATGGACAGGCGCTGGAACCTTTATACCCTCGTAAAACTAATCCCTGCCCCCAGACAGGGAGGGGAGTCTTGAGTGAGGCAACTCTCTGAGGCTGAGAGCAATGCCCAGGGAAAAAATGTGAGCTGTCAGCAGCTAGGCAACATATGTCTCACACTTGAATAGGGTCTCTGGATGGTGCAAGACAGCATCCACTACACCAGCTTAATTTATGATTTTTCTATATATCAATATGAGTTTTAACAGAATATCATTTAGATTTTTTGTTAAAATTAGATTAGTGGTGTTACCTACCTCTGGTTTGGAATAGTACAAAACAATTCATACAAAAGGCTTAAAGCAATGTCTAAATACCTGGCAATAATAAACTCAGTAAATGCTATAAATATATCCAAAATCTGATCACTTCTGTCCACATGCAGTACCCATTATCTCTCACCTAGATTACTGTAATATTCTCTGGTGTCTGCATTTTCACCCCTCCCCCACTCCCTTCAGACTGTCCTCAGCACAGCTGCCATAGGGATATTCCATTCATAGCAGTCCATGCTCAGAACATTGCTGGCTCCCATCTCCTTCATCGGGAAATTCAAAGCCCCTGTAACAATCTTCACTCCCTGCAAATCCTGGCCACCTTCCTGCTGAGACCTCACCTCCTGCTATTCTTGCTTGTTCAACTCTAGCTACACAGGGCTCCAGACACATCCCAGTCAGGCACACACCAGTCACATTACAGTCCTATTTCAGGGACTCTGTATTTGTCATTTCTTCTTCCCAGGACACTTTCTCTTTTTCTCTAAATGTCTGCTTCCCTCCCTTCTTCAGGAATCCTCACATAATGTCATTTTCCATGAGGCCTTCCTGGTCACCCTTCTTAAAAGTGCAGCCACTCCAGGCCAGAGTGGCTCAGTTGGTTAAGTATAGCCCTGTGCACAAAAAGGTTGTTGGTTCGATTCCCAGTTGGGTCACATGCCTGAACTATGGGATCCATCCTGATCATGGCGTGTGTGGAGGGTCTCTCTCTCTCTCTCTCTCTCTTCCCTTTTTCTCTCTCCAAACATGTCTTCCGTGAGGATTAAAAAAAGTGTAGCCACCCCCAATATACCCTATTTCCCTTCTTTGCTTCATGTTTTCCTGCTATATTGGTCACCCTGTAATGTGGGCCATTAGCAGAAGGCCTGGCACATTGTAGATACTCAATGAATGTTTGTTGAAAGAAAAACTGAATTAATATAATGCATAAAATCTCTCTCATAGGCACCTTAGGTTCAGAGGACACCTCCATAAAGAGAAGCTATGTTTCTCACTGGGAGAATGGTCAACAGTTTAGTTGAAACAACTCTTCATTATGCAGGACAGTCCTATGCATTGCAAGATGTTTAATTCTCCTAGTTTCTGCCCATTGTATACCTGTGGTGACCCCAATTCCTAACATGCATATCAAGGAAATGCATCCCCTTTCCTCCCCACTCCTCATGATCTCCTTGGTTGGTAGTTATTGGTTAGGAATACTGTACTCCTTTCCTGCTCCCCACTCTCTTTTTTGTAAGTTGATCCAGTAATCAGTATTGTTCATGCTATGAACTGTGATTACAGTAAGGATTCCACAAGCACATTGATCTGTCACAGAGGACTTTGAATCCCCTTTATAATCTTGGATGCAGTTGTTGAAATTGCATGTGTCTGAAATCCATTTGGTGTCAAGCATATCGAAAAGGCTTGGAGGAAATTACTCTGGTGCCTGTGGGACCTTTTGCTTCAGAGGATGAAGGACTGACAGGCTTCAGAGTGAGTGTTTGACAGAGAACATTCCTACATTCTTCAAATGGGGAAGGTCACCCGTCCTTCACATCTGAGAACCCATAGTATGGGGGGGAAACAGATGGATACAAGATGACTTGAGTGTTCACTGGGTTAGCGATGAAGAAATAATGGGTGTTATTTGGACTTATGGGAGCAAGTCAAAGGCCATGAACAGCAGTGGAGAGAATGATTTTTTGGAGGCTAAGTTATCCATATGCAAGAAGGAGAGCTGGCAGATTCAGCCTGGCATAGGTTCATTAGGGCTACAGAGGGAGACAACTGAAACCACCCAGCAGTCCTGCAGCTGACCCCAAACCTTAAATGGATGCAGTGTAATAGATGCAATAATGGGTATTTTCATATCCATCAGCTCATTGTTCACATAAAAGCTGATTTGTTCTCACAGAAGGTCAATATGTTATTAACCTTGTTGTTGCAGAGAAAGCAAACTAAAGCACAGACATGCATTCAAAAATCACACAGCTAGAAAGTCACCTATGGCTTCTGCCTCCACACAGAGCTATTTTTCCACTCCACCAAAGGAATTTCCCATCCATCTGGCACAGGCACAGAAGTCGGCGGTGATCACCCCAAGCCTCTGAGAAAGGTTACATTACGTTCATCATTTTCAACTTAAAAGAGCAGAGAAGTAGTTAATTCAGTACATTCCCCAACCTCTAGAGATAAATACTCAGGAATCAGGAAATTGTCAGCCATTTAAAATGACTCATTTCCTGAGGATATCAGAGAGCATGGTTTTACTCTAAATTGTCTTAGAAAATCAATTGGGTGGAGTCCTTCAGAATCCTGCTGAAGGTCACCCACTGTGAGAGGTCAGATCACTTGGCTGGCCCCTCATGAAGAGTGCATTCCATTTCCCTAAATGTCATCTGAGGGGTTTTTCCAAGGCGGGTGTGTAGTGGATGGGAAGGATTGCATTGTAAAAAGAAACTGGGAAGACATTTGCTGGGTGTTAATGGCGATGTCACACAATTAAAGAAACAAACCAATAAATAACCAGTGTCACTCAGGTGCAATTAGTGACATGATGATTCAGATTTTTTAACATGAAGGAACCAGGCACTCAGGAACACCAGAGGCTAATTATGGTTGGAAATACACTGCAGACTCCTAAAATGAAGTTTACTTTGGATATTTTCTAGTGCAGTGAAATTTAGGTTTCATGGTTGAGTTTTTTTCACAGTCAGGTTTTTCCTTTTGGATTCTTTTTATTTCTTCTCAGAATAGAAAATAAACATCTGACCTTAGCATAGTTAACCTAAAATAAAATAATGTGTGGAATGAGAATCAGATAAATAAGTCAAGGTGTGTATATTCTGAAATGAAATTGCAAATTTGAACACATGATACAATATGACTTAAAACAATGAAGTCAATTAAAGGTACTGAAATGATGAAGTTTTGAGCAGATTGTACAACATTTAAAGTAAATTAGTAAAAGAAAATGTAAAACCAAAAGTTAGTCCTGTACATCTCATTTCTTTAGTAGTGGTTAAAGCTTGAGAACAGTGGATCAGAGAGTAAATGTATCTGTCTTATGAACTGAGTATTGTTGATTGTGGATTGCTTTGCATAATGCTGTGCTTCTCAGAGACACTATGATTATTTTGTATGGCAGGAGAAACAGCTTTTCATTGAATAAGAATCTCAGTAACTATGTCTCCCAAGTTTATTTTACTTCTGTCACTGAACAGTATAGTTCCTATGAGATCATAGTTGAATGGATTGGCCAAGGGAACAAAAAGATAACTTATTCAAAATGCAAGCTTTAATTTGTACCTATTTGCTGATGATGGAATAACTCGTATATTGTTTGGCAAAATAGACCTATAGGAACCATCTGCCTTCTTAACACTTATGAACACAAGGGTCCAGCCCCTGTGGCTCAGTTGTTGAGCATCAACCTATGAACCCATGTGGGCTCCATCCCCAGTAGCGGGCATGCAGGAGACAGCCAATCAATGATTCTCTCATCATTGATGTTTCTCTCTCTCTCTCTCTCTCTCTCTCTCTCTCTCTCTCTCTCTCTCTCTCTTCAATAAGAATATTTTTTTTCCAAAAAAGACGCAAGGACTTCTGAGATACTTCTTTGTGTTTTAATAATCTATTATTTACTTAATTTCTCCCAGCATCCCTTTCCTTAACTGTAAAATAATACAATAATTTTACTTAAAGAACAAGGAAAGTTAAATGAGATAATGTATGAAAAAGCCCTCTAAAATGTAAAAAAAGTACCATGAATACATACTAGGTCTTTGGGGACCCATTTTCTTCTGTTTTCCACTTAGGCTACTATTCCTGTTAACATGCTATTGATGTTCATTCTTCCCAGATAAGAGGACTGGGAATAGAGGGGAATGCTAATGTTCTTAACTTCATTAATTCTGCCAATTGATAAAAATCAAGAATTCTTTAAATGCTCAAAAGGATAAATGGTTATTATAAATGTAAATTACTAATTGAAAAATAATCTTTAATTTATGGGACTGTATCTCTGTACCTAGAGTTCTTTTTTAAAGAGGAAAAAATAAACTTTCTTACACCACACTAGAGGCCTGGTGCATGAAATTTGTGCACAGGGTGTGTGTGTGTGTGTGTGTGTGTGTGTGTGTGTCCCTCAGCCCAGCCTGCACCCTCACCAATCTGGGATCCCTCTCACAATCCAGGATTGCTGGCTCCCAACTGCTCGCCTGCCTGCCAGCCTGATCGCCCCCTAACCACTCCCCTGTCACACATGATCGACGCCTAACTACTCCCCTGCCAGCCCGATTGCCCCTAACTTCCCTCCCCTGCCAACCTGGTCACCCCTAACTGCCCTCTGCTGCCGGCCTGGTCACCCCTAACCATCCTTCCCTGCCAGCCTGGTTGCCCCTAACTGCTCTTCCCTGCAGGCCTGGTCCCTCCCAACTGCCCTCCCCTGCAGGCCTGGTTGCCCCTAACTGTCCTCCTCTGACAGCCCGGTAGGCCCTAACTGCTCTCCCCTGCAGGCCTGGTCCTTCCCAACTGCCCTCCCCTGCAGGCCTGGGTCCCTCCCAACTACCCTCCTCTGCAGGCCTAGTCACCCCCAACTACCCTCCTCTGCTGGCTTGGTCACTCCAAACTTCCCTCCCCTGCTGACTTGATTGCCCACAACTGCCCTCCCCTGCCAGTCATCTTGTGTCCAAATGGGGGTGGCCATCTTTGACCACACGGGGGTGGTAATCTTGTGTGCTGGAGTGATGGTCTTTTTGCATATTACCTCTTTATTATATAGGATAACTATTTGACAATATAACACCTTTTCTGTACAATAAATTTTAAAATTGTTAATGGACTGAAATAAAAATAGTAAAGAAATAGTGAGAGAGCCCCCATAAACAATGCATATGGTGAATAAAGCTATGAGAAA
Organism: Murina feae; assembly: GCA_004026665.1. NCBI lineage: Eukaryota > Metazoa > Chordata > Mammalia > Chiroptera > Vespertilionidae > Murina > Murina feae. The sequence goes on from PVJC01005629.1 coordinate 50,784, forward strand.
GAAAGTCTTTTAAAAGCAGGCCTGCCCTGGCTGGTGTTGCTCAGTTGGTTGGGCATCATCCCATGCATAAAAAAGTTGCTGGCTCAATAATGGTCAGGCACATGCCTGGGTTGTCAGCTTGATCCCCGATAGGAGTGTGCAGGAGGCAATCAATCAATGTTTCTCTCTCACATAGGTATTTATCTTTCTTACTTTGCCTCCCTTTCTCTCTAAAAATCATTTTTAAAAATGTTTAAGCAGGCCTGACAATGACCACTGTGCTGCAATTCAGTGGCGCTTTTGTTGTGGTTGTTTTTAAATGTAAAAGGGAATGATCACTAACAGAACTTATGTAAAACATACCTGCAGAAGTCAAAGTCAAGATGGGCTTAATTTATTTTGGCTATGTAGACATCTACGTAGCTACGTAGACATCCTTAAATTTATCCATCTTTTCAATAGAAAACTCCCCCAAGTTAATTCAAATACAAGTTTATTTTTAAAGTAAGCACACAAAATAAGTCATGTTCTTGCACAGGTCTTCAGAACACAAGCAAAGACCCTCTGTTTTAAGAAAATATCTACATCTATATAAAAATCAAAATAAAAAGTGATATTTTTTCCTGGCCTGGCTGTTGAAGAATCCTTTAAATAAATTCAGCTTTGTTTCATAAATAATGCAATACTTTTTTTGCGATGAGGTGAACCTAATCAGGTAACCAGTGAGACAAGGTATTGCTAGAAGACCCTTACTATTACCAGGAATGAACAACAGCTATTCATTTTCCAGGTGGAGAGTTGTGCATAGTAATAGCTTCAGTAAATCACCAGAAGTGCCAGCAGCCTTTTCTTGGAAGGGTTGAAACTCTGGTAATTAACATGGAGCCTCTTTTCCTAAGCCTCATGGTTCTGCAGCCTTGGAGCACACTAAAGGTTTTTACTTTCCTTCTCACTACTTAGTTCTCATTTTAAGAGTTCAGAGCAAACTTACATTTGGTTTCTGATTTGACAAAAAAAAAAAAAAAAGAGGGAGAGAGAAAAACATTTTTGTAGGTGGTGACCTTTGGAAGTGCATGCCACTCATTTAAATGGCAGTGGGGTCCTGAGTGAATAAAACATCAGGAAAGAAGAGCTGCGGACCAACTGGCGAGGCCAGCTAGCTGCTTGGTGCACACCAGAACTTTGACACAGAAGTGAGCCCATTGTGGAAGCTCTTACTGAATGTAGACTGTCCTTTTCCATAGTTTGTGCTTTCACCTCAGGCATTTGTTTTGATAGCTCCAAAGCCTAAAGAAACAAGGGAAAGATCACGTTTTATGAAATTACCTCTCCTGAGGAGGCAGATATGCTAGGATGCTTTTTAAAAAATATTTTTTTTTATTTGAGAGAGAGAGAGAGAGAGAGAGAGAGAGAGAGAGAGAGAGAGAGATTCAATTGTTGATATATATTTACTGCCATTTTATTGTTCATATTTTTTATCTTTTTTTTAAAGAAAACCCTTTAACATTTCTTATAATACTGGTTAGGTGATGAACTCCTTTAGCTTTTTCTTGTCTAGGAAGCTCTTTGTATGTCCTTTGATTCTAAATAACTTTGCTGGAAAGAGGTTGAAGGTCCTTGCATTTCATCACTGATGTTTTGTTATAATTTTTATGTGGTTGTGGGAGGATTCAAGTACCACATGTTCCTATGCCACCACCTTGATCAGAAGCCTAGAATGGCTAATATTAAAAAACAGCAAAAAAGAAATAACAAGTGTTGGTAAGAATGTAGAGAAAAGGAAATATAAATTAGTACAGCCATTATGTAAAATAAAATGGAGGTTCCTCAAAAAATTAAAATGTGAACTAGCACATGATCCAGCAACTCCAGTTGTTAAAATACTATATATCTGAAAGAAATGAGAATACTATATCCAAGAGTCATCTACAACCTCATATTTATAGCAGCATTATTTACAAAACCAAAGCATGTAAACAGAAGGTGTGTAAGGAGGTTGGGGTGTGTATTTATACACAGTAAAATATTATTCAGTCATAAAAAAGGGAGGAAATCTTGCTGCTTGTGACAACATAGCACTGTGCTAAGTGAAGTAAGTCAGAGAAAGACTGATACAGCAGATCATGCATAACATAATTTCATTCAATGCAGTTGAGTTATAATTCTAATGAATACCTTGGGAGCCCAACTCTTGTTTATAGCAATTGTCCTATGGTAAAATAGATTTCATTATAAAGTCGCAGAACTGATTGACAATGTTAAATGAGGGCTTAACTGTATTGTATGAGCTCACCTATATGTGAAATCTAAAGTAAATTAAAAAACTAAAATAAAACAAAACCATAGAAAATAAAATCCATGGTTCATTACCAGAGCTGGGGAATTGGATGAAGGTAGTGAAAAGGTACAAGCTTCCAGTTATCAGGTAAATGAGATCCAGGAAAATAATATACAACATGATGACTAGAGCTAATAACACTGCTATTTGGTGCATATGAAAGTTAAGTGAGTAGATCCTAAGAGTTCTCTTCATAAGTATTAAAACATTCTTTTTGTGTGTGTGTATTTTTATGAGACTAGAGATCTGGTGCATGAAATTTGTGTACAGGTAGGCTCCCTAGGCCTGGCTGGCAATCAGGGCTGATTGGGGCCTTCTGGCTGCCAGCCAGGGCCTCTCTTTCCAGGCTGCCGACTGCCAGCTGGGGCCTTCCTTTGTTCCATGCCACCCCTCTGGTGGACAGCACACATCATAGAAAGCAATTAAGCTCCCTATTTCCCAATTGAACTCCCAAAGGGACACTTTGCATATTAACTATACACACACACACACACACACACACACACACACACACACACACACTAGAGACCCAGTGCCCACAGCCCCTTCAGGGTTCGGGTCCCTACTGGGTTGCCTGGCTGGAAGCAGGTATCTGGGATTTATTTAACTTCTATAATTTAAATTTTGTTACCTTGGTCCCCCGCTTGAAGCCTGGGTTGCCCCTGGCAACCCAAGGTCCCAGCCCAGCCAGTATTTGGGGTTTGTTTATCTCCTATAATTGAAACTTTGTAGCCTTGAGTAGAGCTCAGGGTCCACAGGGCCCTGGCTTCCTCCATTGCTCAGGGCAACTCCAGCTCTGTGGCCGCCATCTTAGTTGAGTTAATTTGCATATTTGCTCCTGATTGGTTAGTGGGTGTGGCTTGTGGGCATGGCTTGTGGGTGTAACAGACTGAGAGTCAATTTGCATATTACCTTTTTATTAGATTCAATAGATTTAATAGCTAAACTTATTGTGGCAGTCATTTCACAATATATATTAGTCAAATTCTTACGCTGTATACTATAAACTTACACAGTGCTTTATGTCAATTATATCTCAACAAAATTGCATTAAAAAGGATTTGGCATTGATATACCATTAAAATAAAGGAAAAATTCAGTTTCTTTTTGGTTAAGGCATATGTGGGAGAGGCAGAAAGTAGAAAAAGCAAACTGTCCAACTTAGACGTTTTTGAACACTCGTGGCTTAATATTTCAAACATTTTCAGGCTGTATCCACGCCATGCAAGTGCCCTGAACAACCTTGGAACACTGACAAGGAACACAGCAGAGGCAAAGATGTACTATCAGAGGGCTCTCCAGCTAAATCCACAGCACAACCGGGCTCTGTTCAACCTTGGGAATCTCCTCAAGTAAGTAGAATGTGTACCTTTGATCAGGTGGCCTTGTAATTTCCTGAAATCCTTTTTTCTCAATACTTGGTTATGCTGTTGTCTTCTCTTCCAAGAGTGAAATAATTAGAGATTTGAAGCTTTGGAAAGATGCAATACTGTTTGAATTAATTCTATCCCTTATCAGTCAAAAAGAGTATTTCCCAGAGTGTCTTTCTGGAAGTATTAGTTCTGGGAGCTACTCATAAATTGTCTGTAGAGAGGTGATATTAGGAAGGGATTACATTGTCAAATGATTTTAGGAAATACTGAGTTAAATTAACTATAGTTCCTTAAAAAAAAAAAGAAAGAAAGATAGTTCCTTTTTGCCCTAACTAGTTTGGCTCAATGGATAGAGTGTCAACCCAAGGACTGAAGGGTCCTGGTTAAGTTCTGGTCAAGAGCACATACCTCAGTTGCAGGCTCAATTCCTGGTCCTGGGTGCAGGGTGCAAGTGGGAGGCAACCAATATATGTGTTTCTCTCACATCGATGTTTCTCTCTCTCCCCCTACTTCCACTTTCTCTAAGACTCAATAGAAAAAAAATATCCCCAGGTGAGGATTAAAAACAACAACAACAACAAAATAAAGAGTAAATGTTCTTTAAAAAAAATTGTTCCTTTATTGCAAAAATTTCTAATATGCTAAATGCCCTGTGAATCCCCAAACAGAGAATATGAAATGCGGCATTTTCCATGTCACTTTTTTTTTTGGTAAGGCATTTCCCACATATTTAATGATTATACTTTTGACAAAGTGCTGGTCTAGGGAAAGAAGCCTGTCCTTAAAGGTGTAACTAAATGGTTTAAAGCAGCCTGTCCTAAAGGTGTAACTAAATGGTTTAACTATAACTCTTGCCCACTTTGTACTCTAGGTAAGAAACACAGTGAGGCATACCTGGAATTAGGAATGATTAGAGTAACCCTTGCTCTTAGGAAGGCCTCCCAGGCATAATCACTGGTGTTGGTTTTTCCCTTACTGCCCTATACAAAGTTAATAGTGCAATTAGCATCACCAGAGACTGACACACCAAGGGGTACTTTTGCCTCCTATATTATTATTTTTTTCATTTTTTTAAACCTTTATTGTTCAGATTATTACCGTTGTTCCTCTTTTTCCCCCATAGCTCCCATCCTCCCAGTTCCCACCCCACCCTCTGTCCTTACCCTCCTCCCCCGCTGTTCTCATCCATAGGTGTACGATTATTGTCCAGTCTCTTCCTGCACCCCCAACACCCTTTCCCCCAAAAAAATTGTCAGTCCACTCCCTTTCTATGCCTCTGATTCTATTCTATTCACCAGTTTATTCTGTTCATCAGATTTTTTATTTACTTGATTTTTAGATTCACTTGTTGATAGATAGGTATTTGTTGTTCATAATTTTTATCTTTACTTTTTCTTTTTCTTCCTCTTCTCAAAGCATACCTTTCAGCATCCTATATAATAAAAGAGTAATATGCAAATTGACCCTAACAGCAGAACCACTGGGAATGCCTGGTCACTATGACACACACTGACCACCAGGGAGCAGACACTTAATACAGGAGCTGCCCCTGTAGTCAGTGCACTTCCACAGGGCTGCCAGCTGCCAGCTGCCAGTACAGCAGTGGTAGTGGCAGCCTCTCCTGTCTCCTCAGCAGTGCTAAGGATGTCCAACTGCAGCTTAGACCTGCTCCCTGCTAGTAAGTGGACATCCCCTGAGGGCTCCCAGGCTGCTAGAAGGATGTCTGACTGTCAGCTTAGGCCTGATCCCCCGAGGAGCTGGCTTAAGCCAGCAGGTAGACATCCCCTGAGGGGTCCCAGACTGCAAGAGGGCACAGTCTGGGCTGAGGGTCCTTCCCGAGTGCACAAATTTTTCTGCACCAGTCCTCTAGTTGCGTATAATGCTGGTTGGGTGGTGATGAACTCCTTTAGCTTTTTTTTTTTTTTTTTTTTTTTTTTGTTTGTGAAGCTCTTTATCTGATCTTCAATTCTGCATGATAGCTTTGCTGGGTAAAGTAATCTTGGCTGTAGGTTCTTGCTGTTCATCACTTTGAATATTTCTTGCCACTCCCTTCTGGCCTGCAAAGTTTCTGTTGAGAAATCAGCTAACAGTCCTATGGGTGCCCCCTTGTAGGTAACTAACTGCTTTTCTCTTGCAGCTTTTAAGATTCTCTCCTTGTCTTTTGCTCTTGGCATTTTAATTATGATGTATCTTGGTGTTGTCCTCCTTGGATTTTTTTTTTTGTTTGGGGTTCTCTGCGCTTCCTGGACTTGGAAGTCTATTTCTTTCACCAGATAGGGGAAGTTTTCTGTCATTATTTCTTCAAATATGTTTTCAATATCTTGCTCTCTCTCTTCTTCTGGCACCCCTATAATTCTCATGTTGGTACACTTGAAGTTGTCCCAGAGGCTCCTTACACTGTATTCATATTTTTGGATTCTTTTTTCTTTTGGCTTTTCCAGTTGGGTGTTTTTTGCTTCTTCATATTTCAAATCTTTGACTTGATTCTTGTGGTCCTCTAGTCTGCTGCTGGATCTCTAGTCTGCTGTATATTATTTTTTATTTCAGTCAGTGTATGCTTAATTTCTAGCTGGTCCTTTTTCATATCCTCAAGGGTCACACTAAATTTATCAGCAGTCTCTAGAAAATTCTTGAAAAACATTTATAACCGTGGTTTTGAACTCTATATCCAGTTGTTTGCTTTCCTCCATTTCTATCATTTGTGATCTGTTTCTTTGTCTCTGCATATTCGCTGCTTCCCTGGGTTGATAGAGTGGCTTTCTGTGTTAGGTAATCACTGAGAGGAATTGACCTCCAAGCCATTTCGTTATGAGAATCAGCTGTGTCTATGGCAGGAGAACTTCTGTGCTGGAGACACCTTTATGGGGCAAGAGTTGTTTCAGTGGGGCTTTGGTGCTCACTGCATCTGCCCCGAGTTGTGCCCCTATTGAATCTGAGGAGTTGTATTTAGGATGGTCTCACTCTGACCACTGGGTACGCTGGCTCTTATATCTCTAAGGAGATGCTATTTAGCCTTTGTCTGAAGCTACTCAGCCTTTTATATGCAAAAGCCTCTGCGTGCAGCTTGAGAGGGGCGGGGTCTGGGCGAGTCAGCTATGGCTGATTCTCAGCCCTGCGCTAAGAGACACCGGGTCTCTGTGTCCCACGGTAATCACGGCAAGCAATGCTGAGAGAAACCTGCTTTGGATTTTCTCCCGGTGCCAGTCAGTTCCACTTCTCCGGGTATGCATCTGGGTCCCCAGAAATTCACCTAGAACCAGAGTTCAGAGCCTCCGGGAGCTTGTGGCTCCCTCCGGGTTGAAAAAGAACCGTGTTCTCTGGTGCCAGCCCTCTCCCCTCTCCCCACGCATGCACCTCCATACCTCCATACTTTGCTTCTGCACCTCCTCTGAGTCTCAGTCTCTCTCTAGTTGTAGAATTTTCACTCAGCCAGCCTTCCTGTGGTTCTGGGTGGTGTCCATTTTTTTTTTTCGTTGTTTTTTTGAAATGGTTGGGCCAGACAGTCAATTCAGTTGTTTACCTATACCGCCATCTTGGTTTCCTCCTATATTATTATTAACTAGGGGCCTGGTGCACAAAAATTTGTGCACTCGGGGTGGAGGGAGTCCCTCAGCCCGGCCTGTGCCCTCTCACAGTCTGGGACCCCTCAGTGGATGTCCTATGATGGCCCCAGTCTGCCAGGCGCCTTTTGTGTGTATGTGTGTCACCACTGGGGACCTGCCCCCAGCCGCATCTGAGGCTCGGAGCAGTCCTCCTGTGTGTGTCTAC
>PVJC01005630.1:0-58314 GCA_004026665.1 Murina feae
CGCACGCCTCCGTACCTCTGTACTTTGCTTCCGCTGCTGCTCTGAGTCTCAGACTCTTCTCTGGTTGTAGGATTTTCACTCAGCCAGCCGTCCTGTGGGTGCGAGGGGTGTCCGTGTGTTCTTTTCGTGGTTTTTCTGAAATAGTTGTTCACAGCTGCATATGCGGTGTCTACCCTATGCCGCCATCTTGTTTCTCCCTTGAAGCCCAATTTGAAATCACTTTTTAAAATAGTATTTGTTGAAACAATATTTTATTCAAGTTTTTTAAATCTTGAAGGTGATCAAAACTAAGCTATGTTTTCAGAAGTAAAACTGTTCCCATAAATCTCATCTCAGAGAAAGAACTAAAAATGAAGATGAATTCCTGATCTTGTACTGGTTTGGAATTAATCACTTTGTGCCAGTTTCTAACTTTAGTTACACACCATAAAAACCAACAGCCAAGGAAGGTGCATAACCTGAAGTGTATGGACCTCCCGAAGTTGTAGAGAAAGGTCTGTGTTCATGCATACTTATGCTTTTCTCAGATTCCGAAAGGGATTCATAGGGTTTATGTCACTGAAAGCAATAATGGCATGCTTCAATTTCTACTTTTAAAAAAATCAATAAAGCTGTTAACATTAACACAATCACATTTTGAGAGTCTCCAAGTATAACTTGAGGAGAGTGGATAGCAGCAGTGGAGATCAAAGAGCCCACGCATAATCCAGTTCCCACACAGCTGAGCATGGCCAGCTGCCAGAGTGCATGTGGCAGCTAAACAGTTGTGGAGCACTTTCATTTTCAGTGGTCAGCTGCTTAATCGACACCCATAATGGACTATTGGTTATCTTCCAGCACTGAAACATTAGCACCCAATTTAAAGAGGAGCACAGGAGACTTGACGTGGGGTGGTAAACACAAAATACAATATACAGATGATGTATTGTAGAATTGTGTACCTGAAATCTATGTAATTTTGTTAACCAATGTCACCCCAACAAATTCAATAAAAATTACGCATCAAAGTTATAATAACTCTCAAAGTTTACCTAAAAAAAGATCTTTTCCAGAATTCTAAATTGCATTCATCTGTACAAATTCTTATGTAGCACCTCAAGATATCTCCAATACTTTAAAAATGAAGTTAAGAAGATGAAATAGAGTAACAATTAGATTAAATTTGGCTTTTGAATTAATGGGAAATAAAGGTTATCCATACCTGTAAAGTATTCCAGGGAACAGGGAAAGGCTCACAAAACAGCAGGCAGAAAATGTTTGTATCAAATCATATGGAAAAAACACACACACAAGGATACAAAACAAAGCAACTGCTTTTTATTTAAAGTACAAAATGTGAGAACTCCAAACATCGATTTAAAAAAAAATGCATTTATTTCCATTTTAAATGCATACAAATAATGTGGTAAGGCATATGTCTGCCATTTGCTCTCTTTTTGGGTCTCTCTCTCTCTCTCTCTCTCTCTCTCTCTCTCTTTCTCTCTCTCTCTCTCTCTTCTTACAACTTTTAGAAAAGTTTAAAGCTTATTCAAAATGTTAAAAATTAACCTGAAATTAAATATCTATTTTATCCTAAAAATTAAACACAAAATAATGTCATTTTTATGTTATTTCTTGAAAAACCTTACTCTTATCAATTTAAGTAAACAGTGTATATTTTGTACTAAAATACATCTAAATACTTTTTTTAAAAAATTGATTTTTAGAGAGAGAGAGAGAATCAATGGGAGAGTTTGCTTTCTGCACACACCCTGGCTGGGAATCAAACCCTTCTCCCTTCCACCCCCACTCCTCCACTCCCAGCCTTTTGGTGTATGGGCGGACACTCCAACTAACTAAGCCACATCAGCTAGGGTTATATCGCAATCATTTTAGATAATTATATTTAAATGTATTACATTAAAGGTACTGCAGTCTTTGCCCTGTCCTGTTTGGCTCAGCGGATAGAGCATTGGCCTAGAGACTGAAGGGCCCCAGTTCCATTCTGGTCAAGGGCACATGCCCGGTAATGGTTGTGCAGAAGGCAGCCAATCAATGATTCTCTCTCATCATTGATGTTTCTATCTCTCTGTCCCTCTCCTTTCCTCTCTGAAATTAATAAAAACATATTTTCAAAAAAGATACTGCAATCTTTAATAATCTTATCTAAAATAAGATCTTTTAAACTTCACATTACTACTTCTATAACTTTCAATAATGATAGAATGTAGTGATGAGATTTTATATTACCATGAAAGGAGTTGGAGTATCACAAAAGTTCCCAAATGTCCAAACTCCATTGTGTTCATCATCAGTCAATTGCAGGATAGATCAAGCTCCAGCAAAGGAACTTGTATCTCTCAGAGTAAAGTATGCGAAGGTGGATTTGGAGCCAAAAAACCATAGTTTCACAACCATTGTAATTGGAAGACATAATTTAGGGTTTCCCAATGAACACAATTGTTCCGTTTTCTCCAATGAATGAGTTTACTAGGCAGATGGCTACATTGGTCGAAGGTTGAAAGGCAGGTGCAATAAAAAAAACAGAAAGCAAGGGAGTTGAAAGTTCTGGGGAGAGAGTAATTTTAACTATTCACTGGATAGGGTAGGTCCTAGATAGATTTTTTTAATGGAGAGAAAACAGGTGAGGAATGATAGATGGAGAGGAAAACTAGAAGGACTGGAGCAGAAATATTGGGAATTTAGGGAGGGAGGAAATTTTGTGGTTGTGTGTACAAAGTGGGATTATGGTTGTTAGTTGTTTGAGAGTAGAAAATGTTTGATAAGAGACCTTGTAAGATACTGAGGGGGTCTGGAGGTAAAGGTCATTATATAAAGAATGTCAAAAAAAACCTATAAATTAGGGAGTTGGAGGGATTGTCCAGGTGTACATATAACACATCCAGAATGATAAGTTAGTGGTAGAAGGATTATTGTAATTCAGGTGCCAGAGTTCGTAATGAATTCTGGGGTTAAAGAAAATACATTGTTTAAAGGGGAACTTTTGGGGTTTAAATAGCAAGGCTTCAGACCCAGGTTCTTTGACTTACTAGCTGATCTTGGACAAATTATGTATTTCCTAGATATCTTTCTCCTTATCTGTAAAATGTCATTAATATAATTTTATAGGGTTTTTCTAATGATTAAAGAAACTTGCAACCTACAACCATGTTTGAATAGAGGAACCTGAGTTTCTTTCACACCCAAGCTCATCTCTTTCTTGTGATGCCTTGACAAGCGCACCCAGTAGTTGGCAACACAGTTTACTAACATTCTGCTTTCCGACCTCTCCCCATAGAGTAGCAAGGTCATTGAACACATCTGCCTCCCGAGTTAGTCTTATCAAGTGTTTCACCGAATGTGTCAGGTATTATTCAGCCTCCAGGCGTTATATGCTCACTGCCCACTGAACAATCTTCAACCAATATACATATTTTAGATGTTTTTATTGCACTCTCTACTTCCAGATGTGAAATTCTATTAATCAGGATATTGAATGCTCTTGCTAGCATTAAATGTTCTGAGCATAGCTGAAAGTGTTGGAGGAGAAAAGGAAGGAAGAAAGAACAAACCTGAAGGAAAAGAAGAGGTGACACGTGGGTTTAATTCCTGTCAGGGACTGAGAGATCAGGAGTGTAATTAACTAGCCGCAGGTTCTTCTTGGAGTCTGAGGACAAATGAACTCATCGGGTGTTGAAACTCATGGGGCTTCAGATGTTGTTTTCTTTGATGGCTAAGATGTCTCCCTTATCAGAATTATGGTTTCATTTCCTCTCTGTGTCCTTCAACTTTGAACTTTTGAAGTCAGACCAGCTGCAGCACTTCTGAGCCCTATCCAAGTTTGGATGCCCAAGCCATTTCGAGAAGTGCACAAGATTCACAGAAAAGAGGGTGAAACTGATCTCTATCAGATAAACCTAGAATTGAGTTTTATCATAAATAAATTATTGTTTGAAAGGAAACAGAAATTCTGCTCCAAATTATGCCTTTCAGCAAAGTTTCCTAATTCTACCATAAGATTTTAAAATTGATTCCTTAAATTTTCAAAAACAAGGGTATTATTGTCATCCATATTACATAATCAGCATCTCCACCGTTATTTTCACGGCCATCATAATCGCCATTCTCTCTCCCCCTCTTTCTCATCATTAAATATTGTGAGTGTGTACTGTCTGCAGGACATTGTGCTGTGTGCTGGGCTTGCCTAAGCACACAGGTATAGTGTGAGGCAGAATTCTCCTTAGTCCCCTGGGATGTGCTGCTACTGAGGAGTGTTGGTACATAGTCTTTTTAAAAAAAAAGTCTGTGTGCTCAAGAAGTGTTGACAGCAGATTCTCCATTCCACCCCAGGCCCAACTCGCTATCCTATTGGGTCAGGTAATATTTCTTCATTAGTTTCCAGGGTCACTGTGTCACTATTAAATTGAGCTCTCCCGATCCCCCAAAGTTATGATCAGGAGGGAAGGAAGGAAGGGAAGGTGGGAAGAGATCTAATATATGTGTTCAGGAAAATAAGAGATTGCATTCATATTAGAAAAAATGATTAGCTTTCAAATTATGAATAAAAGGCTCACGATTTACCAGGCCCAAAAATTCCTTAGAACACCTAAATATATTAACTCTTGAGAAGAGTAAATATTAAATATACACATACACACACATATACCATAACTTGTGTGGCTCTGTTCAAAGATACTTTAAAGCCATTTACATTATTAGTGCTAATTTAGCTTTCTTTACATAACATAAATAACCAAAATCTGCCTCTTTGTCAGTTCTATTTTTCTGACATAGGGAAAATCTCATCCCTGAACTCTTGAGTCAGTTGTTGTAACTCCCATAAATTTGTTCTCGAGATGAACCACCCAGGTGCCTTCTACTCTTCCTTGACGGATGGGACTTCAGTTCTCTTGACTGCTTTTCTCTGAAGTATTTCATTTTGGCCACATCTAAGTCAACACTCCTGATAACTTAGCACCCACGCAGAAAGGACTAGCACTCTCAAAAACAGATTTGGTGCTGCCAGTATTACCTCCAAGGATGGTATTATTCTTTGCTTCTTTTTGAAATTTGCAGCTGGAGATGCAGTTTTGCATTTGCTATGAAAATTGTCACCCCAGCCACACAAAGTTCCGTGCCTGATGAGTCTGCCAGTGGCTATTTCTCAGCATTTTCAGCTACCTCCTGTTGTTCAAAGCTGCACTGCAGTGCATTTAGAGTGATGGGTTAGATCACAGAGTTCGTCATTATGCTCTGCAAATAAAGTATTGTTATGGCTGTTTACACTTTTACAAAGGAAATGCTCTCCAGCTGCTCTTCTTTGTCTGAATTCATTATCTTCGCTGAAGACATTTTATCTCAGGAGTGCATTCTCTGAGGTATGCGGGGTTAGTCTCTACAGTGCTGTTACATCTCATATGTCAGGTCAGAATTTTATCGCTTGGGGCTGTTAGAAGATTTAGAAAGCAAAATAGATACATAGTATAACTTTTTGGAACAATGGCAAGAATCAAACAGAAAAATTGTTGTCTGTAACTGAATTAAGAGGCAACAACATACAAACCAGCAAGATGACAATATCGAATCAATGTCTCACCGAATTGTTTTATGTGCCACAGACTATCATCTCATCCATTCCCCAGAATAACCCTATGAGATGGGTATTACTATTATCTGCATTTTCCAGATGAGTAAATGGAAGCCCAGAAAACTTCAAAAGGTGCTCTGTGTCACACAACTAGAGAATTACAAATTAGAATTTGAACCAAGCTATGATAAACCCACACCACTATCTCCTGGTTCCCAGTAGTTCTAGTCAGAGGCATTCTGGCTGAAAACCTACTGACAGGGAGCATGAGGCGTGTGTGAAAACAGACTTCAGAGATGCCTAGCAGGAGTGTCAGCTGGTATCAGCTTTCCGAGAGTAATTTGGCACTCTCCATCAAAAGCCTTGCAGTTTAACTTAGGGAAATTGAGCAAATGTTGTAACATACATGTTTAGCAAGGTCAATAGAGGCAACAGAAACAATGGCAAAATGTAAAAATTACCTACTATTCAAGGGATTTGGTATATAAATGATGGTACATTATTCAGCACAGTTATTGTATAGTCATTATATCCATACACATAAAAGGTAGATACCATTTACTGAAAATGCATGTGCATTACAAAACAGAATCTATAATATCGTGTGATTTATAAACATGTACATATAAACTTGCACATATATATGTATACACTCTCATTTTTAAAGGCTCAGATGGATATATATTATAATGATATAAAACACTTCTGTGTAGTTATATTAACTGTTATTTTTCATTATAATCACCAATATTTTTCTCTTTTTTCCACATTTAATATGTATTTTGTATTTTTTAATTTTTTATTGTATAAAGTATTACATAAAGTATTACATATGTCTCCGTTTTCTCCCATTAACCTCTCCCCAGATACCCCCAGTCCAGCACATGCCCTCAACCCCCCTAGTTTCTGTGTCCATTGGTTATGTTTATATGCATACATACAAGCCCTTTGGTTGATCTCTTACCCCCCACACACCCTCCCCTGCCTTCCCTCTGTTTGACAGTCTGTTTGATGCTTCTCTGTCTCTGGGTCTATTTTTGTTCATTATATTCCACAAATGAGTGAGATCATGTGATATTTATCTTTCTCTGACTGGTTTATTTCGCTTAGCATAATGCTCTCCATGTCCATCCATGCTATTGTGAATGGTAAGAGTTCTTTCTTTTTTGCAGCAGCATCGTATTCCAATGTGCAGATGTACCACAGTTTCTTAATGCATTCATCTTGATGTTAGGCATGTAGGCTGTTATCAAATCTTAGCTATTGTAAATTGTGCTGCTATGAACATAGGGGTGTCTATGTTCTTTCTGATTGGTGTTTCTGATTTCGTGGTATATATTCCTAGATGTGGAATCACTGAGTAAAAGGGGAGTTCCCTTTCTAATTTTTTGAGAAAATGCCATACTGTTTTCCACAGTGGCTGCACCAGTCTCCATTCCTAACAACAGTGCACAAGGTTTTCTTTTTCTCCGCATTCTACCCAGCACTTGTCATTTGCCAATTTGTTGATGATAGCCATTCTGACAGGTGTGAGATGGTATCTCATTGTGGTTTTGATTTATATCTCTCAGATAATTAATGACTTTGATCATTATGTCTCTTGGCCTTCTGTATGTCCACTTTTGAAAAGTGCCTATATAGATCCTTTGCACATTTTTTTATTGGATTGTTTATCTTCCTTTTGTTAAGATGTATGAGTTAGTTCCCTATAAATTTTGGAGATTAGGCCCTTATTAGATATTACATTGGTAAACATGTTCTCCCCTGCAGTGGGTTTTCTTGTTTTGTTGATGGTTTCTTTTGCTGTGCAGAAGCTTTTTATTTTGATGTAGTTCCATTTGTTTATTTTCTCCTTAGTTTCCATTGCCCTAGGAGCTGTATGGGTAGATATTGCTATGACATATGTCTGATATTTTGCTGCCTATAGATTCTTCTAAGATTTTTATGATTTACCGTCTTACATTTAAGTCTTTCATCCATTTTGAGTTTATTTTTGTGTATGATGTAAGTTGGTGATCATTTTTTTGCATGCATATGTCCAATTTTCCCAATACCATTTATTGAAGAGACTATCTTGACTTCATTGTATGCTTTTGCCTCCTTTGCCAAATATTAATTGAGCATAATGGTTTGAGTCGATCTCTGGGTTCTCTGTTCTGTTCCATTGGTCTATGTGTCTGTTCTTGTGTCAGTACTGTGCAGTTCTGAGAATAGTGGCTTTAGTATATTTAGTATATAGTAGTATAACTTAATATCTGGTATTGTGATCCCTCCAACATTGTTCTTCTTTCTTAAGATTGCTGTGGCTATTTGGGGTCTTTTTGTTGTTGTTGTTCCATATGAATTTTTGGAGAGTTTGTTCTAGGTCTGTGACATACATCATTGGTATTTTAATGGAATAATATGTATATTTATTAAGAAAATGTTAAGGAAATAATAAAAGGTTTAATTAATATATTTAATAATAATTTTAAAATAATAACTAATAAAATGTATACTATCTCTTAAATAAAAGTCTAAAACTAGATAAAATCTGTATAGTTTATATTAATATTATATTACATATAAAAATATACAATAAATTCACCATTATCTTGAGTAGCAGGAATAAAGATGAATTTTATTTTTCTTCATTTTGAATGTCTGTATTTTTAATTATATGATGCTTTTATAATTAAAATAAGTATTTTAAAGGGTTTATTATTAATGACAAATAATAATGAGTTGTATGAAAACAGAGTTCAAAAATCATACGAATGCTTCACACAAAAAAAGTACCATTGTTCAAAATGGGTTAAACAAAATATAAGTTATTAATTCTTTCCTAGTGCCTAGAGACTCATCCACTGTGATGGCCAAGAAAGAAAATTAAAACTATGAAATTAACACAACTTGAAACGATGAGGATTTTAACAGCATCCCTGAAATGTCCTTAATGCAGAACACACAAGTAAAACCATCAATTTGTTTGTTTCTGGAACATTTTCAAAGTGACAAATGGGAAACATTACAGCTTTGTTATCATGTGAAAGAGATTAATGCAACAATAGCCTTAATATTTATTAAATGCAGCTGCCTTGAGATTTTCCCATGACATAAAAATTAACTTTTCAATCAAATATATGAAAATTACATCTTGTACATTTGTGTCAAGATAATTCCGTGTTGCACATGCAAGAAACTCATCAAAATAGGGAGGCATAACATGTTAAACTACAGAATCTAATTGAGTCCCACTATAGCTCATTATGATTTATCCAATAGTTCTACAGTAAAGTGATAGGCAGAAGGCAGAAACAAAAAAAAAAGAAAAGCTAAGTATAAGCTGAACAAAGCTTATAAAGGGAATAATTTGTTGTCAGAGAATAAGAAACAACACACTTGAAGGTTAAATAACAAACAAGGAACATGAATACAGAATCAAGAGAATCAAGTATCCATAGTCCTTTTCTCATATGGACTGTGGCAATAGGCCAAAGGCTTTAGTAAAACATCTGTTGCTCTTTCAGAAGCTGAGAATACTTTGAGCTGAACTGGAAACAAAAACAAAAACAAAAAAAAAACGAGCAATAAATTAAAATTCATGACCTATAGATGACAAAAACCATTAGTCTGTATAATATCTTTTTATGGGTTCAGGGATCCTGAGCCAAAGAGCTTTAAAAGATATTTTTAATGCCAGTTGCTAAAACTTTTGTATGAACTATTATATTGTTGCAGAAAGACCAAAAAACTAAGTGACACTTTGAAGAGGTGGAGAAATCACAGTTTTAATAACACACGCAGACTCTGGGGTGTCTGAAATCCCAAATGCAGAGTGGGGGTCACACGCAAGAACCTTGCTTTATAACTGCCCCTCAAGTTCATTGATTTGCAAATATACTCCCTCCCCCCAAGGCCCTGAAGGGAGTACTCTGTTAATCTACCCTTCCCCCAGGTGTGCTTAGGTTTGGGCTCAGAACGAAGGCCCCTGCCCTACAGCAGGACAGGGCTTTGTTTGGTTTAATGGCCTAACATTCCTTG
Organism: Murina feae; assembly: GCA_004026665.1. Taxonomy (NCBI): domain Eukaryota; kingdom Metazoa; phylum Chordata; class Mammalia; order Chiroptera; family Vespertilionidae; genus Murina; species Murina feae. The sequence goes on from PVJC01005630.1 coordinate 9,590, forward strand.
CAAAACCAGTCTTCCTCCTCAATATCTCCCCATAGATTAAATATGAACCAATGTAAATCACCACCATCAACTTAGCTTAGATATTGAAGTCACTTCACAATTTGTTTATTGTTACAGAAAAAGTCCCTATTTACCATTGATGTTAAATTTTATTTTTCATTGTAAACAAATATACACTCATAACATGATAGAGGGAAGAAGCAATAGTGAACCAAGAAATATGCATAATGAAAGTTAGCAAAGCCATGTCACACCACAAACTAAGATTAAGAGAACATAGTAATATAAACAAATCTACCCTCAATAAAAATTAAAATATTCTTTATTAAGTTCAAACAACATATTGGTGCATAAAAACCACACAGACAGCATAAGAGAACATGATCATTGACACTCCCTTAAGTCAGCAAAAACTTGGCAATATGTTATGTTATTTTTGAAAAGTAATAAACATGCCTACTGATTTTAAGTGTTAAAGAATAACATGATTATTCTTCTGTTTTTTGTTTTGTTGTTTGTTTTGTTTTGTTTATAATCAAATGACCTACCTTTTTGTGAGGCTATGACTTCGGAAAACTGGAACTTGGAAATTTTTCTTGTGTGTTTTGTTTTGGCATTTTTGCCAAATTTCACCAAATGAAATGAAATCCACATATCACTTAGTTAATCACTTTACAGTGAATAATTCAGTGGCATTCAGTACATTCATAATGTATGCAACTCCATCTCTATCTAGTTTCAAAACAACTTTATCACCCAAAATAAAACCCTGTAGCCATTCCTTACTGCATGCTCCCCACATCTCCACCCCTATCCCGGCCCTTGCAACCACCAATCTGCTTTCTGTTTCAATAAAGAATGAATGAAATGTGTGTTTAATAAGTTTACCTGGAAGTTCTAAAAAAATACTTTTACCATCTTTATTATATAATCACTAAATAAAGGGACAAACTTGCTAAATCAGAGAGATAGTACATGTAGATGCAGCATTTCTAGTAGAATGCCTCCATTCTTTCTTTCTTTTTTTTTTTTTTTTTTTAGTATTTTTACCCACAAAATGAACCCTGAGTGCCATATACTCTGGATGCAAGTAACTGATCATCTCAGTAGAGAAAGGTGGAAAATCTTTCCAGCTCATAAAAGAACAAAGACAATTTTCTATCTTCCATGTCTATGCCAATTTTCCCGAAGTTTGTTTGGCAGATTCTGACAAAGATAATATGTTGGATCTTTAGTGTTATTCCTGTACTTCACTTTATAAATGTCAAACCATCCACCAAACAATTGTGAGCTAAATTGTTAACCACAATATCCTGTGGACAAAAGGAGGCGCATGCTAGCCTGAAAAGCTCAGCAGAGGCCTGCAGGGCAGTCCTGCAGGCTCAGAGACCTAGAGTAACCACAAAGGATGGTCTGAAAATCAAATATTTATCTACAAACAGGTTATGGTGGGTGGTCACATCCTGGGCCAGTATTTTCCCTGACAAAGATCACCTTTGATCTTTACTGAGCCCATTTTTTTTTTGCCTCTAAGATAATGTATTTGTGAAATGTCTGGGTAACTTGCAACTTCCCTTTTTTTCCAGATCCCTCAGGGCATAACAAATGGCACCAGGACATTCCCTTATTGATATTGTTATCAAGTTAATGTCAACTGTTAATTATGTTAACAATCCTGTAGGCATCTATGTAAAAGAAGCATATGTCTATCATTCCACCTTTTACCCTATCCCAGAGATTTCCACGCTTTGCTTTATCCCACCTCCTTAATCTATCACCAATGAATTTCATGTAACCCACTTATGTATTTTCCTTTTAATGGTAAATTTATAAAAACACGGTATAAACTCCCATTCTCCGGAGCATTATCTCAATTCATTGAGGTTCTGCTTCCCGGCATATGTCGACAGTTTGGCTCAAATAAACTCACAAAATTCTCTACAGGCTTCATTGGGTTTTTTCGTTAACAATCCTCTTACAGAAAACAGCAAAATAAAAGCTGCTACTTCTAGGCTCAATTCTCCCCAAAGGGTATAGGAAATAGTGTTTATAATATAAAACGTTCCTTGTTGCCATCCCCACATACAGATTATTGTAAATAAATATGTCCTTGTGAGGGGAATTTAAAAAGCATGCCTACAAGACATTTAATCGTTGAACAGGAGCTTATGCTCCACTGGCTGGGAGCACAGCCTGGCAGAGGACACTTGAAAGTGGCATCCTTTCGGGAGTCAAAAATAATCACAAACACTTAAATAGTCCTCACTCTGCTCCTGATACTGTTCTAAACATTATCGATTGATTGATTGTATAATTAATTAATTAGCTTACATATGTACATTTGATTTTCTCAGCAGACATGTAAGAGAATTACTATTGTTATCATCCCTTCTTCACAGAGAATTAAATTGAGACACAGAGATGCTAAATTACTTGTCTGAAGTCACACAGGATTTGGCCCAGACACTTGGCTCTAATCTCTATACTTTTAACTCCAAAGCCATTCTGATGCTCTGCCCAAGTAAGGGCCTTAGAGAAGCCTAGTTGTGCTGACTACTCGTACCATAACTGATTATTTCTTACAGAGTCTAAAAAAAGAGATATTTCCATTTTATTTGGTATCTTGAACTATATGAAAATTGTCATGAGGGAGACTTTCATGAAATCACTAATATATCTTCCCAAGTACATGGTGTAGGAACCAAGCTATGGATGGGTCCTAGTTTTATAAATCATTTAGAAAAAATATGTTTTTCACCTGTAAAAAAATTCTGAATAATAAATTTGCTCAGCACTCACGTAAAAAAATTATTTACAAAACTATTCAGCTTGAAAGGAAACCTGAATTCTATACATAGTATTGTGAAATTAAAGAAAAAAATATATATGTGTTGCAGAAAGACCAAAAAACTAAGCGACGCTTTGAAGAAGTGGAGATATCACAGTTTTAATAACACTCATGGACTCAGGGATTGATACAAATCCAAATCAGAGTGGGGGTAGCACACGAGAACTTTGCTTTATAACTGCCCCTCGAGTTCATTGATTTGCAAATATACTCCCTCCCCCCAAGGCCCTGAAGGGAGAATTCTTTTTATCTACCCTTCCCCCAGGTTCAGGGCTCAAAACAAGGCCCCCTGCCTTACCACGGGACAGGGCTTTGTTTGGTTTAATGGCCTAACGTTCCTTACAGAACCAGCCTTCCTCCTCATTCCCTCCCCTTGTCCCACAAGCTTCTTTAGCCTTGTGGAGCAATATTAGTTCTATTATTTTTCGCATAATACAATCCCCCTGCCACATGCATTTGATAATAGAATCATAACATACTACAGGCTGATAACCACTAAGACAAAGAGTAGTTATGACTATTCCTGTCAAACAGATGTCCTTGCTCCCTGGGGCAGAGCTCCCTTCTCTGCCTCCCTAGCAGGGGCCTCTCACACCCCTGCCAGGTCCTCTGCCTTGACAGGTCTGAGTTCACATCCTGAGCAGGATCCCGGCCTCCGAAAGACCAGCCCCCAGCCTGGGGCTCTCCCCGGACACCAAAATGTACTCCTCTGGGCGAAGGACCAACAGGTTCAGAAGTGTGTGGCCCCAAAGGTCAGTCAGGGAAGGGGGGCCTGGGCACTGGTGTTGGGGCAGCTCTATAGGTGCAAGCAGCCACAGGAACCCGGGGTTTCTGGGTGAGATGAGGGCTCTGGGTGCCAACAGGAAGTGTTCATCAGGCCTGGGGCTAGGCTGACGCAGAGCTGCTCCCTGGCTCTGAACTCGTGCAGAAGCACGCGGGTCAGGTCTATGCCTTCATTGTCACTGCTGAAGAAGGAAGTCTTGGCTTTCCCGTGGCAGCCAGGTGTGAGCTGGAGGGCAGGGTAGTCAGCGGCCAAAAGCTTCACCATGAACAGGCCCATCTCCAAGGTCACAAGAGGATGGGCAGCAGCAGATCACAGAGTGAGCGGCGTGTGCAGCACAGCCGCTAGGTCAGCAGGACAGCCACCTGCATGAGGGTCCTGGCAAGGGCACCGTCATGGGAGTCAGAGTGGACGCCGGAGGCCTCGGGCTCTGCACCCCCAACCTCGTCCCTGGGGCCACATCCAACTGCTCTCTGGGATCTCACAGAAGCATCAGAAACACCTCCTCCAAGGTGGTATCTGTGACCGCGCAACCCGCCAGGCACAGGCAGTGCCGGTTCTGCTCCAGTGCCTGGAAGACCCCCTTGAGGCCGGCTCTGTCAGTGTCCTTGGGGAGGACACAGCTCAGCGTGCGCCCGCTGCGGTTTTGAGAAACGCTTGTGGGATGTAGGTCTGCATCAGGGCCATGGTGCAAGCTGCATCCTGCAGGCTGTCCAACTCCAGAGCAGAAAGCTGCTTCGTGTCAGGCAGAAGCCTTGGCCGTAGGCCTCTGTCAGGCTGAAGAGGGCACCACAGTAACCGAGCCGGCCCTGCTGCAGGACGGCCATGTGGTCACTCAGCGCCTCCACCTCATCCAGGTGGTGAGCTGTGAGGATGATCGTCCGACCTTCTTACTGGACGAGGACATCCCAGATGCTGCGCCAGGAGCAGAAGTCCACCCCACTAGGGGGCTCGTCCAGCACCACGGTCTTGAACGTGCCGAGGAAAGCGGCACCAAGGAACAGCCTCCTCTGCAGGCCTCCGGACAGGGCAAAGGCTGGCTGATGCCTTTGCTGCATCACAACCTGCTGCTGGGCACCCAGGTCCGCTGCGACGACTTGATGGATGTGAAGAGCAGCAGGTGCTCCAGGACAGTGAGCTTGTCCAATAGGACATCCTGCTGAGGACATACTCCCAGCTCCTTTCTGACCACAGCCAAGTCAAGTCTGTCTGAGGGTTCCTTCAGTCCATGAGGGTGGCCTCAGAGGTGGGCGCACACAGCCCCGTCACCAGTGACCTTCCATTCAGACTGGGCTGCCCTCACTCGGGGGCAGTGGACCCAGGCACTCAGTCCTGCAACCCCAAGAGCCATGGGGGTGGCCAGGACGATGGCACGTGGTCCCCTCCAGGCAGGAGCCAGTCCCTGGGTGGCCCCTTGAACGCGTACCTGTCCGTCTGCTCGTGGTCCAGCACCATGTTGACCAGGATGTCCCGGAGTTGGGGTCGATGGCAAACACCCTGGTCACCGAGGGCTCCAGCGAGTAGGCTTATTCTAGTCACCCTCTGTGTCACTGGCCGGCTTCAGCTGGAAGGGCACGTTGTCGTTCTCGTCCTTGATGACGAGCACCACGGTGGCCTTGTCAGTCTTGGGGGCTGTCCGCAGTCGTGGGCCATGACGGTGAAGCGCAGCTGGCTCACTTCCTCACAGTCGATGCGGTGCAGGATGCTGAGCCAGCCTGATGCCACGTCCAGGCCCAGCCGCCGCCGCACCAACTCGGTGGTGGCGCCAAACACATCCCGTTGACCCCCACGTAGGATGGGGGTGCCCAGGGCGCTGTTCTCCACCAGGTCGGCCTCGTAATCTCTCTTCTCGAAGTGGGGGCTGCTGTTGTCGGGTCACCACTGTCGCGCACCCGCAGGGTCAGCTCATATGAGTTGTGCTGCTCGTGGTCCAGCGCCCCCTTGACGATGAGCTGCGGCTGCTTCTCACCGCCCGGGGTGTCGGTCACCTATAGCTCGAACATGTCACCCATGTCGTTCCCGCCGCCCCCAGGTTCCTGGAGCAGCTCGTAGTGCTCAATGCCATTGCAGCTGAAGTCATGGTCGGTAGCGGTAGGCAGCAGGTACAGCATGCCCACCAGGCAGTTCTCCTCCACCTTGAGCGTGAGCACGGGTGACGGGAAGGTGGGCGTGGTCCTTAGTCATGCCTGGAGTCCATTCTTCCTCCCCTGGCACTGCCAAGGACAGGGCCATCGGGGAGGTCTCTTCACCCAGGAGAAGCTGTGCTGAGCCATCTGGCACCTCCCATGGCAAATCAGCGACTAGGCCTCTCCCAAGGCCGCCCACTGGAAGGGGACATACATCAGCCCCTTCCCCACCGGCAGCAACAGGTACCAAACTCCCTCAACAGTTCCATTCCCAAGTGTCCTTGGTCTAGGTTTCCCTATTCTACTTATCCCAGCTTACTGTCCTATCATTAATTCAACTTTTAACATTTTTCTTTATACACCAAAACCATACTTTTCATACTTTTCAGTCAGTTAGAACTCTTAGGCTTAATTGTTCCTACAGCTGTGCCACCCTGACATGGACATGGTCACACGGGCCTGCAAGACAGTATACAACTGTCTCAATAGACACAAAAATCTGATGGTATTCTTCTTTGCCCAGTTGGGCACCTGTTCTTTTGACAACTGAATTCAAATTTGTAAGAAAATTAAGATTACTACATTTACACTGTGACCGCTTCTGACAGCTAAATCTTCTGCTACTACACATAACACATGGTAAGGCTATACAAACATCTTAGGGAGGTGACTAAAGTCTATTCTTGACCTTCCCACACAAAGCAAAATTGCCCTTGTCTCTCTGGAGCCGTCCAATGAAGACACAGGTATCATGTACACTCAGACCAGCCAAATTTAGTAATTTCCCATTTACTAGCTTAGCTTCTTATTTTTAACTTTAATCCCTACTGTTTTTACTTTTATTCTTTCTGTCATATGTTCAGCAACTTGTATAGAATTCTTCACCCTTAGAAACCTTAATTTTTTTTATGATAACCAAAAGTAAACAGCCAGCATTTCTTAGATTAGCAGCACATTCATACCCAAACAGAAATTTACTAGCTAAACAATTTTAAATAAGCAACAAAGATGCATATTTAAACAATAAAGACAGATAGCAATCCCAATTAAAACCTTGGTGCACAGTATATTTACATTACAGAATATCACCAACTAGCCTTAATTCAATACAGCAGGGAGCAGGACCCTTAATCTCCCTGCCCTGCGTAGCTGTGAGCCCCACCCCTGAGTGGCAAATTAGGGGTGGCTCCCACCTTCCCAAGATGGTATCCCCTCATGAAAGCCACGTGTAATGCCCCGGGTCATTCAGCCGCCAGAACAAACCCCTTAACAGATGAGATAACTTGCTTATATTACATGACTTAACGAGACAAAACTCAAGACAATATACATTAAAACAATACATTTTTACAAAGGGAAAATCTAGATCAAAACTCTCATCTCTTCACACACATTCTCAGTACTGAGATGCCCCGGAAGACAGGGCCTAAGGAATTCAAATGCAAATTAACCACATTCCTGGCCTGAGCCAAGAAGCCACTTCCTGGCAAAATAAACTGCTAGTTTAAACAAACAAACATACGTTGTCCCGACCCTATGATGATCGGTGACTAGAGACAGACAAGGAAAGGGGTGACCTGCTTTCACAGATCTTCACTCAGAGTTTAAAATACATTTTATCCAACTTCTAATTCTTGACTTGAGGGGCCACTCTCACAGGATACACACTCAAAAATTCCTGACTTGAGGAGTCTGCTCTCACCAGATACTCGCTCAGAATGAGTATATCTACTTAATTCCTGACCTGAGGGGCCCGCTCTCACTGGATACCCACCCAGAATTTCCTGACCTGAATGAGGGGGTGATCACTTCCCTCCTTCTACTCACTTGGGAGTAGGCTGAATAACTGACGGGCCCTACCTTACAGATCCTGTCGACAGGTCCAGAAGTGTTTGTCCACTCTCTTCTTGTGCTGGCCAGGTCCTGGATTGAAGTCCAGGAGCGCTGGAGTTCCCCCATTTAATTCTGCTAAAATCAGCAGGGCGCGCCTTCAGAGGTCTGTCCTGCGCCCCTGGGCCCCTAACCTAGTACTCTAACTGGAGGCAAGAGCCAGCTTTGATTAGTTTCCAGGCCAGGGAACCAAAATGTTGCAGAAAGACCAAAAAACTAAGCGACACTTTGAAGAAGTGGAGATATCACAGTTTTAATAACACTCGTGGACTCAGGGATTGATCCAAATCCAAATCAGAGTGGGGGTAGCACACGAGAACCTTGCTTTATAACTTGCTTTATAGTTGCAAGTTCATTGATTTGCAAATATACTCCCTCCCCCCAAGGCCTTGAAGGGAGAATTCTTTTCATCTACCCTTCCCCCAGGTTCAGGGCTCAAAACAAGGCCCCCTGCCTTACCACGGGACAGGGCTTTGTTTGGTTTAATGGCCTAACATTCCTTACAGAACCAGCCTTCCTCCTCATATGTATATTGCTCTCTGACCCCAATTCCTGGCACAGAGCTTCTAAACCCTTAAAATTTCCTGAGATAGGAACGCTAGACATATCTCTTCTTCTAATATTTGTCTATGACCCCATCCCTGACACAGTCTCCTAAAACCCTTGTGAATTCCTAAGTGATAACAGCACTTGGTGCATCTTTTGTTCTAATGTGCCCACTCTGGGTGGGATCCTGAATAGAAGCTGGTCGCCAGAAAGACCAAGCCATGATTAGAAGCTTGAGGTTTTGAGCTCCTGAACCCATTTGTCCAGTGAGTGGAGAAGGGGTAGAAATAGAGATAATAATCAATCATGCTCATGTGAGGAAGCCTCCATAGAAATCCCAGTGACATGTGTTTTGGGAGTTTCGTTAATGAACACATCCACACTGGGAGGGTGACGCACCCAACTCCGCAAAGCTCTTATGCTCAGAACCGTCCAAGACCTCAGCCTGTACATCTCTTCATCTGGTTCTTCTCTTGCATCCTTTACTATATCCTTCAATAAACTAATGAACGTAAATGTTTCTCTGAGTTCTGGGAGCCACTCCAGCAATTAATTAAACTCAAGGAGGGTGTTATGGGAACCTCTGATTTACAGTCGATCCATCAGAAGCACAGGTGACAACTGGAGATGTGACTGGTGTCTGAAGTGGAGGCAGTCTTATATCGAACTGAGCCCTTGACCTGTGGAATTTAACACTATGTTCAGGTAGACAATGTCAGGTTTGAGTTATATTGTGGGACACCCATCGGCTGTCACAGCATTGCTGGATGTGGGAAAAACCACACATATCTGGTATCAGAAGTGGTGTGAGTGTGGAAGTAGTGTGAAAGCAAGGGGACACACAGGAAAAAGAGAACCAGGAGGTAGAGAATGAGAATGGGGTTTTTCCGTGCTGAGGATGGAAAGACTGGGTGCTTTTCCAAATACAAGTATATATTTGGTTCCTAAATTTTCCAAATCCTGTAATTTCCACTCTATTCCTTTTTGCTCTATCCTGGCCATAAAATTATAAATATTCTACAATACATGCATCCCTGCCTCAAGAACTTTTAAAAGCTTTTGAGTAAATCACAGGAGGAAGCAAAAGTTGACAGCTGCAATTTACAAACAATACTGCCTGGCCACATAGCACCTGTAGTAGCTTTGTTCTTGTTTTGCTTATTGCTAGGTAGAAGAATCTAAGAAAAGCCTGGGAAGACACATGCTGTAAAATTGTAATACTCCAGCATTGGATATATTCAGTTGGAAAAAAATAGTCACGTTATTTTAAGGATATCCCAGGCATGTATTTTCATGTTCCAGTTGATTGGGGTTTTGTGAGGCCACCATATTGGACAAAGTAGCTCTAGACAAAGAGACCTTCTTGTTTTTTTCCACCCTTTACTCATTTATTCCACAAATATTTACTACTCATCTTCTCAGCCAGACATTATGCCAGGCTCTGGACATATAATGCTGAACAAGACACCTCTGCCCTATGAATGCTGAAAGAGGCAGCTATTACGCAATTACACAAATAAGTTCTTACTCCCAAGGCAAGTACTGTATTTTATCAATTCTAAGATGTTCAGTTTTTTTCAAATATTAATATTTCTAAGATCAGGACATGTGCTTTACATCAATAGCATTTTATAATCACTGCCAGACAGCCAGTCATAGCAAATCGTCATCACCTACACAAACACGAACTCGGTCATTATTGCTAGTGCTATGACCAGACAGCATGCAATCCCTTGAGATGTCAGCCAATAAGTTATATAAGGATCAAGTTGAGAAAGAACATGAGTCCTGGTTGTTGTCAGAAAATAATTCAGTTAACACCTTTTGGTAAGATCAAGAAAGCAGTTTCTGTGATAGTTCTTGGTCAAGTCAAAATGAAACCAGGATGAAAACTGGCAGATTAGACATCAGTGGTTTGGAATAAAATTCCAAAGACAAAGGTGGAGCACTCTGTTATGCCAGTTGAGGTGGGGGATATGTAGAGAGGGGGCAAAAAGAGAGGAAATGGCAGGCATATGTAATACTTTCAACAATAAAAAGAAAAGAACTGTTGCTGCATTGCTGACACATTTGAAGGTACAAGTATAACATGGTAGAGAAGAACATAGACAAAATCATCACTACATGGCATAGTAATTCAGATTCTATATGTAAAAACTTATTAGGAATATCTTACTCAATTTATTTTGTTTACATTTTCCTTTTATAAATGTATAAAAATAAAATATGATAAAAACTCATGGTTACATAAATCAAAAAGAGGTCTCAATAAGCATAAAATAAAATGATGAATCAAAAAGCATCATATCATGGATTCATTGGGAGTGAGGGTTTTTCTTTCTTAATCTATATATATAAATCAGCCTAAGCAACCATTACGACCACATGACCAGAATGACCGGTTGACCAGTTGCTATGATGTGGGAGTGCACTGACCACCAGGGGGCAGCTCCTGCATTGAGCATCTGCCCCCTGGTGGTCAGTGTGTGTCATAGTGACCAGTCATTCTTACTCATTCTGCTGTTACAGTCAATTTATTATATAGGATAGAGGCCCGGTGCATGGGGGGGAGCTGCTCAGCCAGAAGCTGGGCTTATGTCTAGCAAGCACACTTGTAGCAGCGGGAACCTCTCCTGACTCCGCAGCAGCGCTACCAAGCAGTGGCAGCAGGTGCAACAGGCCGAGATGAGCGCCACTGGCTTGGGCTCCTCCCTGTTCACCTACTGCTTAGCACACTGCTACATTCCTTGAGGGGTCCTGGATTACAAGAGGGCGCAGGCCAGGCTGAGGGACCACCCCTCGCCCAATGTGTATGAACTCATGCACCAGGCCTCCAGTAATGCATAAACCAGTTGAGTATTTTTCAACATAAGGCATCTTAAAATCAATGGAATTTGGTAAATATAATACTCAAGTATTCATGCTTCCAATCCTTTTCTTGACATTTTCCTCTTTACCTAGAATGTCCTTCTTATTCATCTTTCTGTTCTAGGTTAGATCTCTCTCTGATCTGATCTCTGATCATCATCTCTTTTCCTTAATTTTCCTTCCTCTGAATTCTCAAAGTACCTTCTCAGGACCTACTATAGAGCACCTCGTATTTCTTGTGCATGTTCTCAGCTCCCCCTAATTGAGTACCTGAGGTCCAGACTCCTTAAAGATCAAATGCATGTATCCAAATCTTATATTCCACTTAGGATACTGCTTTGCCTATTGGAGTAGGTAGCAAATGTACCAAGGCCACTCTCGCATATAATGCCACAAGGATCCCCCATAGAGTAATGCAATGTCCTGTAGACTTGGAATATGGCAGGTGCTATTTAGTAGTAAGCTTCTGATTGGGTCAATATAGAGCATGGTTATGTCAAGAACCATTCTGACCAACAAATGCAGTGGTCTGGGGGAATGTCACAAAGATGTCAAGTCTCAGTGTTGGCTTCCCACATGGTGAAGCATAGGTAATTGCACATATTGTTGAGTAATGTCTGCTTCTTCCTCAAAGCCCATAAAAGTAAAGAAATTAATGCTAATAAACTCAAAATACTAAGCAACCTGCTAAAGGAAATGACATTAACAAATTTTGGGAGTTGATAGCAGTTGGGAGAGAGATATTCAGGAATGAGAAACAAATGTTATTCCATAGGTAGGGTGTGACCCAAGGCTAATAATCGAAGGCCTTTGTGAAACTCTTCATCAAAAGTAGTTGCCAGCGGAGAGTCAAGGGGGACAAAAAGGGAGACATATGTACTACTCTTTGTAATACTTTAAGCAGTAAAACAAAATTAAAAAAAAATAGTTAGAGTTCCAGGTCCCCCACCTTCCAGCAAACACCGGGTAATTAGCAAACAGGTTTACTTCTGGAGAGGCTGAACTGGAGGAATTCTGTGCTCCAGGCAAAAGCTAGCACCCAGGTGTAAATAAAAGAGAGGAATAAAGTGAAACTCTGCATCATGAACAGTAAGATGCCTGCCTTTTTTTCTCACTTAGCTCTGAGAATACAGGTTTGTATCCCTCCAGAAGGAGATCAGTAAGTTTCTTTTAGGAAAAGTAATCAGTCTCTTAAGAGTTATTCTGGTACAATGCTATTTAAAAATATAATATTTTACTATTCTAATGCACACATGCATGTGCATGTGTGTATACATGTATATATAGGTGCTAAGATCCAATTTAAAATCTGAAAACTTTATATAAATATGTATTTCCAAATATATATCTTACTAAGTGCTAAGTTCCTTGATGGCTAGATTTGTACTTTCTCAATATGTCTAGCCCATAATGTAAAGCTTTGCCTGTAACAAGTGCTCAGTACATTTTTACAAATGTAGACAGAAAACTTCTAAGAACACAATATTTACTGTTATGTATTCAAACATGTAGTTTGGTTCTTAACAACCAAAGCTGTTTGATCAAAACCTCCTGTCTCAACTAAAACCCAAAACCAAAGTGGCCATGAGTACCAACTGAGCTCAAGTGAACAGATTGTTGCAGAAAGACCAAAAAAACTAAGTGATGCTTTGAAGAGGTGGAGAAATCACAGCTTTAATAACATGTTCGGACTCAGGGATTAATCAATCCAAATCAGAGTGAGTGTAGCACGTGAGAACTTTGCTTTATAACTGCCCCTCGAGTTCATTGATTTTCAAATATACTCCCTCCCCCCAAGGCCCTGAAGGGCTCAAAAACAAGGCCCCCTCCCTTACCTACCAGGAGACAGGGCTTTGTTTGGTTTAATGGCCTAACATTCCTTGCAGAGCCAGCTTTCCTCCTCAAGATAACCCAAGTCCTCTGCTCAGCGCCCTCCAGGATGGTGACCTGAAGCCCTCTGCACATGCTCTGATAGTTCTGCAGTGTTGCCCTTCACAGTCAAAGATGAAGATTTGATGGTTGGTGCCTACACAATCCAAATACATCTTTCATATTCTCTGCATCCCTTGTAGCATCATCATGGCCATCTTAATATTAATAAACAGATATTAATAAACAGAGTTTTAAGTTTGAAAGTTTGTTAAAATTTGAAAATTTTCTGATATGTTTTCTTTTCCACAGAGTTCAACCAATTGCATTAGCTGTTATTATTATCGTTAAACAGGTAGGAGTAGTAATTTACTACTAAAAAACAAACAGACATAGAAACCTTTTTATAAGACAAAAATTGGGAGATATGCTGCTTTACTTCCACAATTTTTTAACATTGCCTGTACAAGAAAGTGGTCCAGACCAGATTGATTTTATGCTGCCGGTTCCGGGAAGACATCTGTGTTTTTGTCATCATCCATTAATATTAGCTGTTCATAAGCATCCTTAAGCAATTTTAAAGTTTTATAAAGCAATTGGGGCCTTGAGAGTTCTCCACAATGCTGTGGATATACCAAGGGTCGGCAACAGCTCAGAAATGGGGTGGTCAAATTGCTGACCCCTTTCCTTTAAATAAACAGTCAGTGGCAGGGAAGAAGGAGAGTGGCAATAAAGGGGAAAGGAAGAAGCCAAAAATTGTTTTCCCCCGAAGATGAGATTAGCTTCACTTAGGGAATAAACTTTTAGATTATGATTCAGGGTTGGAAAACAAGTTTGAAATGAGGGTATGTCCAAGGAGGACGTTTGTAGTTGATTCTCACAACAGCCTTGTTGGTTATTCATTTCCACCTGCACTGATGCCCAGAGGGTGTAAGAGTCCAGGCCACTCGTGAATGTCTTGAGAACCCTCTTGCTTCACTCTAACAACCAGCGTGCTCAGACCCAACTGAGGCGGACTTCCCCTTTGAGCAGTTATATAGAAACAGCCTCTCTCAACCCTGCCTTCTTCTCCTGTCTCCCCACTAAGGGCTCCACTTCTCTAGCAGCCCTCTGGTAAAGGCTGCTCATGGTTCCACATTCCTCAGAGTTGAGAATGGTGCAGCAGACCTCTAACTCCATCTACATCCTGACCAATACTCTGCCATGCTTACAGAAAAGTCACTGCATCTATGTGGCATATGCCACCTCGTACAGTCTCCCCTGGCTTTCTATGACTGTTATCTACCTACCTCCCAGTCAAGCCCAGCAAAGAAGACTTTGAAAGAATATCACTAAATAGCTGCTGGAAGAATGATGCAGAATAGGAAGCGGAAGGAAACAGACTTTGCCATTTTCATTTTGCCTGTCGTTCTAGTTTAATTATCACCTTCGATGCCAGAGAGAACCACCTGAGACTTGGAGTTCTATCAGCTTTGGCACATGTATCAATTTCCTAATGACTGAGCTGTACAATATAATCAAGTATCTGAAATTAATTATATTTCACTACTATAAGTTATAGAAATTCAAGTTTTTAATATCCAACAATACTCAGAAAAGTTAAATGGATTTTTTCAATATTTCAGTAACCTTGAAATAATAATGATATGACTAGATTCAAACTATAATTCACCATCTGATATATTGCCATTCAAGACCCAGGGAAGTAGCTGAATAGGGATTATAAGAGAGTGATTAGCTGAAAGTGACCAGGTAGCACCACGACTATAGCAACCTCTTCCTTCCCCTCACATATTCTCCATTTAGGACTCTCTGTCCCTGAAATAGTATTGATTGCTAGTAACCTAAAATATCCTTCCCTAGCCACTATTTCTAGAAAATGTGGATATCTCATAAACATCCTAATGACTATTTTCCTTATAACTCTGCAAGCTCTAATCTTCAGTTCTTAGCTCAAAAATTTCAAAATAATTTCCTACTTGAAATAAATGAAATCAGATGCATAGGATGGTCTTATGGTGGCAGTAGAGAAAAACATACATTTAAATTACATTTTGGCTGCCTACACCCAGCTGTCCCTCCTTCCTTACAAGATATATATATATATATATATATATATATATATATATATATATATCCTATCTAATAAAAGAGTAATATGTAAATTGACCATCACAAGATGGTTTCCCCCATGTGGTCAAAGATGACCGCCACAAGATGGCCAGCAAAGGAGGGCAGTTGGGAGGGACCCAGGCCTGCAGGGGAGGGCAGTGAGGGGCAATCAGTCCAGCACAGGAGCAGTTAGGCGTTGATTAGGCTGGAAGGGGAGTAATTAGGGGCAATCAGCAGGTGAGAGGTAGGGAGCCAGCAGTCCTGGATTGTGAAAGGGATGTCCGACTGCCCATTTAGGCCCGATCCCATGAGATTGGGCCTAAATGGACAGTCGGACATCCCTCAAGGGGTCCCAGATTGGAAAGGGTGCAGGTTGGGCTGAGGGACACCACCCCACCCTCCACTCCCACTCTGTGCACGAATTTCATGCACCAGGCCTCTAATATATATATATAATCATGTTTTCCACATAGATGATGTGACTCAGCAGAAATTGACCCTATTACATTTCCAGGAGTGGATTCTGATTAGTTTAAACTGATCATAGTTCTAACATCCCCATTGTGATTGGTCAGGAATCTGGACTCAAACCAATCAGTATGTGGCAGTGCCACATAACTACTATGGATCCAGAAGTGAGCACAAGTTTTAAATTGTTCTCAATTATTCCATTATTGAAGTCATTTTCTCCCTCTCTCACCATAAACAGGAAGCATGTTTGTTGATGCTGTTGAGATGCATCTGACATCATAAGAGAAACCATCTGAAGACTAGCCAACATATGTAGAAGGCAGAACTAAAAAAAATCAAATGAATCTGCCCTAGAGCCTTGATTATACTCTGCCTAGAGACACTCTACCTTTGGACTTCTGCTGCTAAGGTAGACTGATTAAGCTCATGAATTAAGCTAGCTTGAATGAAGATTTCACTCATTTGTACATGAAGCATCCTGATTAACACTATGTATAAGCTACCATTGTTTTATGAATAAAGATAATTATATACTTAAGGAAAATATCTAAAGGCTACCTACAAACTGAACATTTAACTTCTAGTGAATGGCATTGGGGTGATGCTGTGAAGGCTAATATTGGCAATGGGAGTGTTTTATGTTTTACATTATATATCACTACTCTCTACTTTCACAATCAGTATACACAGCTTTTAATAAGAACACTTCTAAGGAAAGTACAGGGAGGAGATTGACTAGTGCATTTTTTAATATTATGACTTTCTTATTATTCTAAGTTGCTTGAAATCATGAGTTATAAAAAGAAAAGCCATTCTAATCTAATAAAAGCGTAATATTGAAATTGACCGTTTCTATGGGATGCCTAAGCCATGCCCACCAGCCAATCAGAGTGGTTGTATGTAAATTAACCCAGCCAAGATGGAGGCTGGCAGCCCTGGAGGCGGGTGCAGTGCAGGCATCAGGGTGGGCAGGGGGGTCGGGGCAAGTGACGGGCCGGGGTGTGTGTGGGTAGGCAGGGTGCAATGTGTGGGTGGCGGGTGGTGTGTGTGGGTGGGCTGGGCACGATGGACAGGTGGTGGGTGGTGTGTGGGGGTGGGCAGGGCATGATGGGTGGGTGGCAGGCCACAGGTTGGGCGGGTGCAGGCAGGGCTGAAGGACCCCCGAGTGCACAATATATTGTGCACCGGGCTTCTAGTAATAAAAAGGGTTTATAGTATGCGCCTGGCCCAAACATCTGTTCACTGATAAATATCTCACTTTCACATACGTCTCTCTTTGACTCTTTCCTGCCTACTGTTCCTCCTCTTACTTACACACTAATGCATGTTTGTGTGTGCACACATGTGCATATACACACACACACACACACACACACTACATTTCTACTACAAATCCTTCTTTCTGGCCATAACCTATTAGCCTGATGACAGACACCTGACCCAGATGTGCTTCTTACCTTTGGATAAAATGTTTCTCTTCTACTGTTAATCTGACAGAAAGAGAACTGTTTAAATTTGAGTAGCAGAAATCTAGGTTAGGCATAGAAAAGGAACTTCTTGTTCAATTACTATAACATGCTGAAATCAACTAACCTTCATAATCACAGTAAGTAGTTCACCTCCGAGTTTTTTTACCTATGACACACTTTTCTTTAGTTCTAATAATGCATGCCACCCTAATTTTGCTTGTAAACTCCATTCTTGCTTAAGGAATTAGAAGTGTGTTCCTGATTATTGAAATTAAGAGTTTTAAATAAGACAGCTGGGGAATTGAAGTCTAAGTGTTTACTTATTACTCCTCTAGTTGATATTCAGACTTTTTAAATCTATAGAGAGGCATACCCAGTGGAAGGCCTCAGTAGAAGCATTGGTTCACCATGGCAGGGCAGTTGACCTGCAGACCTCAGGCCACATAATCTCTTCAATGCCAGAGTAAAGAAGAAACAACCCTCCCAAACAATGCAGGGCTGGGGCTTAAGAAAACTAAAGGGAATGCTACACCTTTTAGAAATAACTAAAAAGAAAAATAATATTTTACTTAGGTATATTTTAGATCCTGTCTCATTTCAAGAAGGATAAGGGAGGTTTACAAAAACACATAGAGTATTATGATAGTTAATTCTATGTGTCAACATACCTAGACCATAATACTCAGTTATTTTATTTTATTTTATTTTATTTTATTTTATTTTTTACAGTATTACAGATGTCCCCCAAATTCTCCCCCTTTATTTGCCTCCTCTCAACTCCTGCCCCAACCAGGTTTTCACCACACTATTATCTGTGTCCATTGGTTATACATATATGTTTGTAAGTTCTTTGGATAATCTTTTCCCGTATCTCCTGACCCCCTCTAAGATTTGTCATGCTACATTATAGTATCTGCCTGGCCCAAACATCTGTTCACTGATAAATATCCCACTTTCACACATGTCTCTCTTTGACTCTTTCCATTATACATTATATAATGTATAATGAGAGAAACAAGAATCTGTTCCATGCCTGCATGTCTCTGAACCTATTTTGTTCATCAGTTTATTATGTTAGATTCTACTTATAAGTGAGATCATATGATACTTGTCTTTCTCTGAATGGCTTATTTTACTCAGCATAATACTCTCCAGATCCATCCATGCTGTCACAGAGGGTAAGAAATTCTTTAAACATTATTCTAGATGTTTCTGTAAGGTATTTTTAAAAGACAATTCATATTTAAATCATCAGATTATAAATAAAGCAGATTACCATCCAAAATGTTGATGGGCCTCATCCTATCAGTTGAAGGTCTTAATAAAAATAAAATAAAAATAAAAAAAGACTAATTCTGGCCAGGTAGCTCATGATCCCTAAACAGAGCATACACAAGAATCAACCAATAAATGCATAAATAAGTGGAACAACAAATCTCTCTCTCTCTCTCTCTCTCTCTCTCTCTCTCTCTCTCTCTCTCTCAAAAAAAGAAGGAAGGAAGAAAGGAAGGAAGGAAGGAAGGAAGGAAGGAAGGAAGGAAGGAAGGAAGGAAAGAAGGAAAGAAGGAAAGAAGGAAAGAAGGAAAAGAAAGAAAAAGAAAGACTGATTTCTCCCAAAGAAAGGCAAATTCTACCAATAGACAGCCTTCAGACTTGAACGACAGCATCTATTCCAGCCTATGGTGGCCTATCCTACAGATTTTGGACTTGCCAACCTCCACAATTATATGAGCCAATTCAGAGAAGAGAAAGAGAGAAGGGAAGGGAAGGGAAGGGAAGGGAAGGGAAGGGAAGGGAAGGGAAGGGAAGGGAAGAGAAGAGAAGAGAAGAGAAGAGAAGAGAAGAGAAGAGAAGAGAAGAGAAGAGAAGAGAAGAGAAGAGAAGAGAAAGGAGAGGAGAGGAGAGGAGAGGAGAGGAGAGGAGAGGAGAGGAGAGGAGAGGAGAGGAGAGGAGGGGAGCAAGAAGAATAGATGTTTTAATTACATAGTTATCACATAAATGCTTTCCTGAATTGTTTTTCATCCAGTGTTCAATTTATTATGGATAGATACAGTACAAACTTTTATATCAGCTCTAGACTGCCTACTTGACAGGGACAGTACTTTACATTAGCATTAAATATAGCACTATAAAAACATTAACATTTTATTAAACATGGAAGGAAGATTATGTAATTACTACAAACTAAAAGGACTTCTTGGCTATGTTAAAATTTATTATTCCAAATAAACCTTTCCATTTTAACAAACTATTATTTTTTTAATTCTGAAATTATATCTGATATTTATAGAATTATATTTAATATATATAAGAATTGCATCCCTCAACTTCATAACCATCACTTTTTACTAATTGCCTTATTTACTTGAATTACTTATTCAAAGTAACAATTGATGATTCAAAATAATGTTGCTCACTTTTAATTGAATCCTTAGGCAAACCAGCATGCACTTCTCAGCATGCATAGTAATTCATCAGCACATGCATTATGCATTTCTTATGGATAGGACATGGATTGAAATGAGAGGTTTGGTTGAAGGCATGTGTATTTTTATTCAGGCAGGAAAAAGGAGAAATAAAATATCTGTATACAAAGACTTTTTTCTACTAACACTACATTTAAATATCATTCCAATTTATATTTTTTACTTTATAGGGCGTCTTTACTTAGAATTAAAAATATATATCTGTTTGTACCTCACGGAGTGACATTTTTGTCTACAACCAAAGGATGGATGATTTGAAACTCATAACAGTTATCAGTTGGTCCAAAGTCATGGATGGATCAGAGAAAGAAAATCTTCCAGACCCAAAAAACCAAACTCCTTCCTGGTTCAATGCACTCACCTTGTTATCTCACTCTTTCAAATGGCCTGCTAATTCCAAAGTCCTTTTTAGTTTATTTCTTTGATCTATATATAGATCTATATATAGATCCCTATATATAGATCTATATATAGTAACTATGTAATTTATTTCCAACTCTAATCTTTATTGCTCTTCATGTTTAAAGGTATTTCTTTTTAAAGTTTTCTTTATGTCACTCCTTCAATCTTCCAACCCATCTCACTATCAAAAATCCATGTTCTCACCTGTCAACATGGCTCAGTGGTTGAAAGTTGATCTATGAACCAGACTGTCATGATTCAATTCCCGATCAGGGCATATGCCCGGGTTGCAAGCTCCATCCCCAGTGTGGAGCATGCAGGAAGCAACTGATCAATGATTCTCTCTCATCATCGATGTTTCTATCTCTCTCTCTTTCTCTCTTCTTCTCTGAAATCAATAAAAATATATGTAAAAAGGTGCATATTGTCAAATGTATTCATAAAATATTTATTGCATCCTTACTAGTGTGGTCCAGGTGCAACTGATAGCCAGAAAAAAAAGGCAAAGGACAAGAGCATACAATGGAGTCAAGATAGTCTCTTCAATAAATGGTGCTGGGGAAATTGAACAGATACATACAAAAAAATGAAACTAAACCACCAACTTACACCATACACAAAAATAAACTCAAAATGGATAAAGGACTTAAATGTAAGATTGGAAATGATAAAAATCTTAGAATCCATAGACAGCAAAATATCAGACATATGTCATAGCAACATCTTTACTGATACAGCTCCCAAGGCAATGGAAACTAAGGAGAAAATAAACAATGGGACTACATCAAAACAAAAAGCTTCTACACAACAAAAGAAACTATCAACAAAGCAACAAGAAAGCCCACTGAATGGGAGAACATATTTGCCAATGTTATATCCGATAAGGGCCTAATCTTTAAAATTTATATTAACAAAAGGAAGATAAATCATCTAATCAAAAAAATGGGCAAAGGACCTAAACAGACGCTTGTCGAAAGTGAACATACAGAAGGCCAAGAGACATATAAAAACATGATCAAAGTCACTAATCATCTGAGAGATGCAAAATGACAATGAGATACCATCTCACACCTGTGAGAATTGCTATCATCAACAAATCAACAAACAACAAGTGCTGGCAAGGATGTGAAGAAAAAGGAAATCTCATGCACTGCTGGTGGGAATGCAGACTGGGACAGCTATTGTGGAGCACAGTATAGAGTTTCCTCAAAAAATTAAAAATGGAAGGACATATGCACCCTTATGTTCATAGCAGCACAATTTACTATAGCTAAGATTTAGAAACAGACCAAGTGCCCATCAGCAGATGAATGAATTAGAAAACTGTGGTACATTTACACAATGGAATACTATGCTGCTGTAAAAAGAAAGAACTCTTACCATTCACAACAGCATGGATGAACATGGAGAACAATATGTTAAGCGAAACAAGACAGTTGGAGAAAGATAAATATCACATGATCTCACTCGTTTGTGGAATATAATGAACAACATAAACTGATGAACAAAAACAGATCCAGAGACAGAGAAGCATCAAACAGATCACACAGATCATCAAACTTCCAGACCCAAAAAGCCAAACTCCTTCCTGATTCAGTGCACTTACCTCATGATTTCACTCTTTCAAATGGAAGATTAGAGAAGGAAGGCAGGGAAGGGTGTGTATGGCGGGGTGGGGGGTGAGGAAGCACAGGGTAAGAAATCAACCAAAGGACTTGTATGCATGCATATAAGCATAACCAATGGACACAGACACTAAGGTGGTGGGGGCATGTGCTATGGATTAGGCATGGCATGGGAGAGGTCAATGAGAAAAAAGGAGACTTATATAATACTATATGTAATACTTTAAACTAAAGAATTTTTTAAAAAGGTTATTAAAATGTGGTAAGTTCTAGACATAGAAGTGATAATGGTTGCACAACAATGAGAATGTACTGAATCCCACTGAACTGTACAATTAAAATGATTAAAATGCCAAATTTTATAATTAAGTATATTTTACCACAATGGAAAAAAAAACAAACAAAAAAAACTATGGAAGTGAAAAAAAATAGGCAAGCAAAATATCCTGTCTTCCTGGAGTGGATGTTCTAGTGGAAGAGACAGATAAAACAGTTGCTAATTAGTGCAAGCAGAAGGAAGAAAATAATAATGATCAGAGCAGAAATAAACAACATAGAGATCAAAAAAAAGACAACACGAAAGATCAACAAAACCAAGAGCAAAAGCCCTGGTCTGGACAGCTTGACAGGGGAGTTCTGCCAAGCACTCAAAGAACTAAAACCTATCCTTCTCAGACTATTCCAAAAAATTCAAGAGGAAGGCACACTTCCAAGTTCTTTTTATGAAGCCAACATTATCTTAATTCCACAACCAGATAAAGACCCCACAAAAAAGAAAACTACAGACCAATATCCTTGATGGACATAGATGCTAAAATCTTCAACAAAACTCTAGCAAATCAGATCCAGCATTACATTAGAAAAATCATTCACTATGACCAAGTAGGATTTATTCTGGGGATGCAAGGATGGTGCAATATCTGCAAATCAATAAATGTGATACATCACATAAACAAAATGAGAGACAAAATTCACATAATCATATCAATCAATGCAGAAAATGCATTTGACAAAATCCAACACTGTTTCTTGATAAAAAAAAAAAAAACTCTAAACAAAGTGGGAATAGAGGGATCATATCTCAACATAATAAAAGCCTTATATGACAAACTTACAGCCAACATCATACTCAATGGGCAAAAGCTAAACTCATTTCCACTAAGAATGGGAACAAGACAGGGATGCCCACTTTCACCACTCGTGTTCTATATAGTACTGTAAGTGCTAGCCGTAGTGATCAGACAAGAAGTAGAAATAAAAGGCATCCAAATTGGAAAAAAAAATAAGTAAAACTGTCTTTATTCACAGATGACATGATACTGTACATAGAAAACCCCAAAGACTCCATCAAAAAACTATTAGACCTAATAAATGAATTCAGCAATGTAACAGGATACAAAATTAGCACCCAGAAATCTATGGCTCTTTTATACACCAATAATGAACTAACAGAAAGAGAAACAAACAAACAAACAATCCCATTTACCATTGCACAAAAAAAAGAAGAAGAAGAAACCTAGGAATAACTTACCTAAGAAGGTAAAAGACCTGTACTCAGAAAACTACAGAACATTGAAAAAAGAGATAGAGGAAGACATAAACAAGTGGAAGAACATACCATGTTCATGGATTGGTAGAATTAACATCATTAAAATGTTCATACTACCCAAAGCAATTTACAGATTTAATGCAATCCCATTAAAATACCAATGGCATATTTCAAACTAGAACAGACTCTTCAAAAATTCATTTGGAATAAAAAAAAGACCCTGAATAGCCACAGCAATCCTGAGAAAGAAGAATAAAGTTGGAGGGATCACAATACCAGATATCAGTATTGATCTATTGATCTATATTTACTGCCTATGGAGTCTTGTAGGATTTTTATGGTTTCCCGTCTTACATTTAAGTCCTTTAAATGTTCTCAAAACTGCCTGGTACTGGCACAAGAACAGAAATAAAGATCAATGGAGCAGAACAGAAAACCCAGAAATGGACCCAAGCCATTATGTTCAATTAATATTTGACAAAGGAGGCAAGAGCATACAATGCAGTCAAGACAGTCTCTTCAATAAATGGTGCTGGGAGATTTGGTCAGATACATGCAAAAAAATGAAACTAGATCACCAACTTACACCATACACAAAAATAAAATCAAAATGTCTAAAGGACTTAAATGTAAGACAGGAAACCATAAAAGTCCTACAAGACTCCAAAGACAGTAAAATAGCCTAAGTGGACACTTTTTGAAAGAGGACACACAAAACGCAGAGAGACATATGAAAACATGCTCAAAGTCACTAATCATCTGAGAGATGCAAATCAAAACAATAACAAGGTACCATCTCCCACCTGTCAGCATCGCTATCATCAACAAATCAACAAGTGCTGGCAAGGATGTGGATAAAAAGAACCCTTTTACACTGCTGGTAGAAATGCAGAATGATGCAGCCACTGTGGAAGACAATATGGAGTTGCCTCAAAAAGTTAAAAATGGACTCCCATTTGACCCTGTAATCCCAGTAAACCCACTTCTAGAACTATATCCCAAGAGACCAGAAACATCAATTAGAAATAATATATCCACCCTTATGTTCATAGCAGCACAATTTACAAGAGCTAAGATTTGGAAACAACCTAAGTGCCCATTAGCAGATGAGTGTATTAAAAAACTGTGGTACATTGACACAATGGAATACTATGCTGCTATAAAAAAGAAGGAACTTTTACCATTTGCAACATCATGGATAGAACTGGAGAGCATTATGCTAAGTGAAATAAGTCGGTTAGAGAAAGATAAATATCACATGATCTCACTCATATGTGGGATATAATGATCAACATAATTTGATGAACAAAATAGATCCAGAGACAAATAGTGGGTGTGGGGAGGCAGTTAGAGAGCAACCAAAGGACTCGTATGCATGCATATTAACATAACCAATGGACACAGACACTGGGGTGGTGGGGCCTTGCCCAGGATGGGAATGACTGGGAAACAGGAGGGGGGGGGGGTCAAACAGGAAAAAAGAAGACATATGTAAAACTTTAGACAATAAAAAAAGAATTAGAAAAAAATAAAAGGATATATGTATATAATATATAATAAAGAGGTAATATGCAAATTAACCCTCATGCCCTCACAAGATGGCTGCCTACAACCAGGCTGGCAGGGGGTGTTAGTGAGGGATGACCAAATGACTGAACAAGCAGGGTGTGGGGTGACCAGGCCGTGGGGGGTTGGTCCCTGAGGGGCAACCAGGCCAGCAGGGGAGTAGTTAGAGGTAAACAGGCGGGCATAGGGTGGGGTGCAGTTGGGGGTGACCAGGTCAGAAGCCAGGTAGTTGGGGCTATTAGGCTGGCAGGGGGGCAGTGCATGGTGACTAGGCCAGCAGGGGCCAGTTGGGGGCAACCAGGCTGGCAGGCAGGTAAGCAATTAAGAGCCAGCAATCCAGGATTGTGAGAGGGATCCCAGATTGGAGAGGGTGTAGGCTGGGCTGAGGGGACCACAAATTTTGTGCACCAGGCCTCTAGTATATATACATGTTTTCAAATCAGATCCAGCAATATATTAAACATTGTTTGCGGGAAACGAGTAAACTCGTCATATCACTTTTTATACCAAAGCGCGGGAGACAGGTTTTTTCCAAAAACGATGAGTAGAGACAGCTGTCAAATATGGAGGGCCTGGCATTTCAACAACAACGAAAATGTGCAAGACAACTCCAACAGACTTTGCAAAGTCAAACCATTATTAGATTTCTTTCTTCCCATTATGACACGATTTGCCAGGAAAATGCCCTCTTACATTGGGTTAAAAAGATCATACACCATGACCAAGAAGGATTTATTCCAGGGATGAAAGGCTGGGTACAATATTCTCAAATCAACAAATGTGATACATCACATAAATAAATTTAAAAACAAAAAATCACATTATCATATTAATAGACACAAAAAAGCATTAGACAAAATTCAACAACCTTTTTTGATAAAAACTCTCAGCAAAGTGGGAATAGAGGGATCATACCTCAATGTAATAAAGGCCATATATGACAAACTTACAGCCAGCATTATACTGAACTAGCAAAAACTAAAAGCATTTTCCTTAAGATCAGGAAAAGAAAGGAATGTTCACTTTCACCACTCTTATTCAACATAATACTGGAAGTGCTAGCTGCAGCAATCAGACAAGAAGAAAAAATAATAGGCATCCAAATTGAAAAGGAAGTTGTAAAACTGTCATTATTTGCAGATGACATGATATTGTACACAGAAAACCCTAAGACTTCATCAAAAAGCTACTAGATTTAATAAATGAATTTGACAACATAGAATTAACCCCCAGAAATTGATGGCATTTTTATACACTAATAATGGTATCTCAGAAAGAGAAACTAAGGAAATAATTTTTTTTTAAATCCCATTTACCATTGCAGCAACAACAAAAAAAGATACTTAAGAATAAACTTAACCAAGGAGTAAAAGACCTATACTCAGAAAACTATAGAGAGGAAAAAAAAGATAGAAGGAGATATAAACAAGTGGAAGAATATACCATGTTGATTGATTGGTAGAATCAACACCATCAAAATCTCCATACAATTCAAACCAATCTATAGATTCAATGCAATCCCTATTTAAATAGAATGGCACATTTCACAGATCTAGAACAAATACTCCAAAAATGTATATGAAGTCATAAAAGACCCTGAATAGCCACAGCAATCTTGAGAAAGAAGAACAAAGATAGAGAGATCATAATGCCAGATATCAAGTTATGCTACAAAGGCACTGTAACCAAAACAGCTGGGTACTGGCATACATATCAATGAAACAGAACAGAGAATCCAGAAATTATCCCAAGCCATTATCCTCAATTAATATTCGACAAAGGAAGCAAGAGCATACAATGGAGTAAAGACAGTCTTGTCAATAAATGGTGCTGAGAAATTTGGTCAGATACATGCAAAAAAAAAATAAAACTAGGCCACCAATTTACAGCATGCACACAAATAAACTCAGAATTGGTAAAAAGACTTAAATATAATTCATTAAATCATAAAAATCCTGAAAGAAAAATTAGGCAGCGAAATATCAGACATCCTATGTAACAGAATTTTCAATGATACAATGCCTAGCACAAGATAAACAAAGAAAAAAATATAAATAAGACTACATCCAAATAAAAAGCTTCTGAACAACAAAAGAAATCAGCATCAAAATGAAAGGGGAGAACATATCTGCCAATGATACATCTGATAAAGGGTTAATTTCCAAAACAAATAAAGTACTCATACAACTCAAAAAAAAGTAGAAGACAAATGATCCAATTAAAAAATGGGCAGAAGACCTAGACACTTCTCCAAAAATGATATATAAATGACCAAGAGATGTGTGAAAAATTCTCAACATCACCAATCCTCAGAGAGTTGCCAATTAAAATGACAATGAGGTACCATGTCGCACCTGCCAAAATGGCTACCATTAATAAATCAAAATACAACAAGTGCTGTTGAGGATGTGGAGAAAAAGGGAACCCTAGTACACTGCTGGTAGGAATGCAGACTGGTACAACCTCAATGGAAAAGAGTATGGAATTTCCACATAAAATTAAAAATGGAACTGCCATTTAGCCCATCGATCTCACTTCTAGGAATATATCCTAAGAATCCTGAAATACCAATCAGAAAGAATATATGCACCCCTGTGTTCATAGGAGCACAATTTACAATAGCTAAAATTTGGAAACAGATGTCACAAGAAGAGGATGGTAAAAGAAAGTTGGAAATTATAGGCTAAGTGCCAATCAATAGATAAGTGGATAAAAAAACTGTGGTACATTTATACCATGGAATACTATGCAGCCATAAAAAATGTATCTTTACTCTTTGAGACAGCATGGAAGGACCTGGAAAGTATTATGCTAAGCAAAATAAGCCAGTCAGAGAAAGACAAATATCATATGATCTCACTTATATGTGGAATTTAATGAACAAAATAAACTGACAAACAAAATAGATGCAGAGACATGGATGCATGCAACAGACTAATGATTCTCAGAGGTGAGAGGAGAGTGGGGGGAGGGCAGGAAGGAATTAACCAAAGAACTTATATGCATATATACAAAACCCATGGACACAGACAATATTGCATTAAAGGCCTGGGGAGAGAGTAGAGTGGAGAGGAGGAGATCAATGAAGGGAAAGGAAGGACATCTGCAATACTTTCAATAATAAAGATAAATTTAAAAAATAAAACTGACACACACATTTTATATTCCTAAAAAAAAAATCATTTGGGAAAGTATTGAGGTGATACTCAATGCTCAAGTAGATTCCTGGGCTTCATTCCCATTTCAAAATAGACTCTTGGAGGTAGGACTCAAGAATCTCTACACTAATAATAGACAAATATGTAAATTGACTATACCTCTGCAATGCCCCACAGCCAATCAGGAGGGAATATACAAATTAGTGGGACAAAGATGGTGGTGGCCATGGAGCCAGCTGGAGCAGGTAGAAGGCTTGGGTTGCTCCCAGCGATGAAGGAAGCCAAGCTTCCCACCTGTCCTGGCTGGCCACTGAAGGAGGGGCCTGTAAGCAGCAGCCATGGAGCCAGCCTGAGAGCATGGGAGGCTTGGGTCCCCTGACAGGCTACCAAGGGAGGGGCCTGCAAATGGTCCTCAGCCTCTCACCCATGCTGGCCATGCCACCATCAGGGTGAGGGTCCCTGCTGGGGGCGTGTCCTGCCTGAAAACAGCCCTCAGCCCCTTACCCAGGCTAGCCATGCCCCCTCAGTGGGACCCTCACCCCATGGGAATGTGGCTGGCCTACAAACTGCCCCAGCCCTTGGCCCAAGTCAGTACCATCCCCAGTGAGGACCCCCACCCCAATGAGGTCATGGCCAGCCTGCAAACCACCTCAGGCCCCTTGCCAAGACTGCCCTGGTCCCCAAGGGAACCCCCACCCTGATCCAGGACACCCTACAAGGAAAACCAGCCAGCCCCCACCTATGCACCAGGCCTCTACCTATACTAATAAAAGGGTAATATGCTAATTAGCCTGGGAGACCTTCCAGGAGACCTTCCAAATGTTCTTCTGGACAAAGCCATGGTGACGGGGCTGAGATAAAGGTGGCTAGGGGCCAAGAGGGGAAGGCAGTTGTGGGTGATCAGGCTGGTGGGGGAGGGGCTGTTGTGGGTGAGCAGGCAGGCACGGTGCAGGTGGGGGCAAGCAGGCTGGCAGGGGGGGGCAGTTGGGGGTGAGCAGGTTGGCAGGCAGAGTGGTTAGGAAAAATCAGGCAGGCAAGCAGGTGATTGTTAGTAGCCAGCAGTCCCAGGTTGTGAGAGGGATTGTCTGACTGCTGGTTTAGGGATCAGGCCTAAACTGGCACTCAGACATCCCCTGAGAGGTCCCAGATTGGAGAGGGTGCAGGCCAGGCTGAGGAACACTCCTCCCTCCCCCATGCATGAATTTTGTGCACTAGTTTTAAATAAAATAAAAATAATTTTTAAAAAAACCTTCCCAGTTGATATCAAAATTTAGCTGGGCTTGGAAGTCACTGTTTTAAACTATGGGCACTTTAGAAATTCAGTAACCATAAATCTGTCAGAGCTAAGCAGTCAGTGAAAGCTCGTGGCAGAAGTGGAATTTGACTGAGCTGTGTAGACTGTCAGCTGCAGTGTACTGTAGACTGACAGGTGGGGAAAGGGCACAGGTTCTTCAGGAATGAGCAACAATATGACAAAGGTAAGAGCAACATGATCTGGTGCATCTGTGGTCCCATGAAATGATTAGGCTCACCAGAAAGCACAGAGAGTGCAGTGAGAAGTGATAGGAAATAGGTCACATAAGGCACTTTATGGTAAGTTTCAATAAGTGATAGCTCAAGCTTCACGTAGATGAGTGTGATGTGAGGAACAGGAAAAGAGAGCTCTGACGCTCCCTCAGTTTTACAGCAGCTCTGACCTAACCAGTGCTAGCCCCTGAAAGGTGATTCTGGGCTATGATTCTGGGCAAAAGGGAATTTTGTCTCCATTTGTGACTTTCAGCAAAATGAAAAGACAGGACTAAATGACATGTAAGATTTCTTTCAAATCTAATCTTTATGATTCAATTTTTAAGTCCCACTATTTCATCATTTCCAGTGAGTCCCTTTAAGCATTCACTGTCGTTCTTTGAATTTTGCTTTCATAGATTTTGGAGAGAAGAAATTGTCAAGTAATGTGGGGGTTTTCTCATTAATCTCACAATAGAAAGTCCCACATTTACATTCTAGTAACAATAAACCTGGCACAATACATACTTTCCTCCAAGGTTTGCTCTGGAGACTTTGTGACCTTAGTGGAGTCTTCTGACTGAGATAAGGCCTTAAAACATCCTCAAAAGATAGATTCGTATGCCACAGTGGCCTAGAAGAATAAAACTCTGCATCAAATAATATGTTAGATAACTCTGACACGGCAAGCATTTCTGCAGTAGTGGCCACCTTTCCCAAGAAACTTAGTGACATATGAAGACTAATCTACTCATGGGATGAAGGCTACACCTTCTATTTCCAAGTACACTTGACACAACCCAAAAATCAATTTTCTCCTCTGTTTGAAGTATTTCCAATCTGTCAAAATTCATCCCTCTTTGGCCTCATCACCAGCCATTCCCTTTTTCCACCATATTATTTAAGGCCTACCAATTACAAATCACAGAAATGAAGATTCAATGGAAAATAAAGTGCTGTTGCTAAGATATCTTGAGAATTCATTATTAAATAGCCTTGCTGAAAGCTCTTAAGTTTATTCTCAGGATTCTCGGGAACAAATCTTCCATTATTTTCCATGAAGTATAAAATAATGTCTGAAAATTTTTTCAAGGACAAATGAATTATGACAAAGGTCTACAAACAAAGAAAAAAGTAATATGAAGTTAAAGCCTCTTTTCCTTAAGGCTGCTTTGTGCTATGACTCTGTACTATATTCGGGATATCTGATGGCTTATCTGAGTTCCAAATAAAAGATTTACGGGATAAAATCTGGGGGGAAAAATAGAATCATTTACTCCGGGAAACATAATCCTATTCCTCTTATGATTTCTGTCCTGGTAGATGATCTCTTTAAAAGTGGTGCCAGGATGTAGGGAAACTGACTTCTTATTAAAAAAAAAATTCCCCCACTAAAGAGCACCTGTACCACTTCATTGTTTACTGACTCATGTTTATTAGGAGTAAGTACTTGGTGTATTTTATTTATTTATAAGTTATGATATTAATATTATATATACTCCTGTTATAAATTTATAAAGATGTATAACAAAGTTTCAAAAGCTAACAAGCTTGTGGATAAGAAAAATGTCACAAAACAATGAAAGTTAGTATATACTTGTTTCAATGGACATAAAACTGACCACACACTTGGTGAGTAATGGTCTTTCTTAACTATAAATTATCAGGGTGGTTTTGTGGAAAATCAGATTTTAAACTAGACTTGCAGAAATGTGCACAGTTAAAGAACTTGGTATTTTGAGGTTGCCCTCTGAATGTCTACGTGAACTTTACACTGGCTCCCTCCTCCACCTGCTCTGCCACTGCCTGCAATAGCTTTGCTTCTGTTTCCTCTTTGACTCAATCCAATCCATTGCTTCTATTGGTCTTCTTTCCGGTCCAGGAACATACCAAGTGCTTTCCACCTCATTGTCCTTGCCTGTAGTTTTTACCGCTGTAGAGTATTTGACACATAGTAGCGGCCCAATAATATATGTTGAATCAAAGAATAATTGTTTCTTCTGGTCTATAACTCCATAAGGACAGAGACTGTTGTTTAATTCCCCCACTATATTCCCAGAAGCCAGTATAGCACCTTAACACATAGTGAGTTTTCCATAGATAGCTCTTGAAGAAAGGAGGGAAGAGGGGAGGCAGGGGAAAGGGAGGTAGGAAGGAAAGATTAAACAAATGCCTATGTGCTGATGAGTTTTGCTTTAAGGAGATGTTACTATCCTTGCCATTATTATGATAATTTTTAGTTCCTTTTGGAAGTATATAACAACACCAGGACACATCAAGAAATAAAGATAGAAAAGTCTATGTTAGTATTCTCCCTATTGGAATTATTTTACAGCTACTTGACTAAATGTGCTGATTTGAAAAATAATGAATACTTATAAAAATTTCATAATTGCACATAAATTAGCCCCAAAGCATTATCATGAATATCTACTGCCTGTATTTTCAAATGCTAAATGACTAAATATACAGGTTTTCTGTCATTTTAACAAGGCTTTTACTTGAATATTAAAAAGACTAGGTACATTATTAAAAATTATTTTATTAACATCCACATTCAGTAGTTTGATTCCTATACAATAATTGCATATGCTCAGAGAAACATCATGTTCCTAATGCTGGAGGTGATATTACCTCATGACACTATCAAAGTGAATTATGCTTTTTCTTTATTGCAGCAAGACATATGCCATTATCCATTGGATATAACAAACATGTAACATTGAGACTGTTTCAAATTTAATACCCCAGAGTATACCATGGAGTAATAATGTGTTATGAAAGGAAAACTGTTTTACGCTCCTTCTTGTAAATTATTCTCCTTTTCTCACCCTCCATGTAAGAGATTTTTTTAAAGGTAACATTTTTAAGCACAGAAATGTGCATGGCACTTGACCAAAGTTAATGACAAAATTATGCTTTGTTAGCTCACTAGGAATTCATAATTTAGTGTAAAAATTTTTAAACACAGAAAAGAGGATGAGAAGACTTTTTTTTTTTTTAATACCAAGAGGGCCTGCAAAGATCTCTTTTGGATAAGGAATTTAATCTATCTGGTGGGGTGTATATAAGTTCTACAGAGTACAAGTTTGGCATCGTTCACCATAATATAAGTTTCAGTCTCATAAAAAAACTTTATTAACTATTTTTTTCAAATCAGAAAAACAAAAATTGTATTTAAATATGGAAATAAGTGCAACCTGAATAAAGAAAATTGGAAGTAAAGTCTCCAAAAATGAATGCTCTGTGATTTTTTTAAGAGTCCCGGCCCCATACTTACCTGGCAGGGGAGACACCATGATCACGAAGGTGGTTTTCCCAGGGCAAGGTTTAGCCATTGCACTCCGGATGTGCTGACCCCTGCGATTTCCCCAAATGTGGGAAACTCCACTGCATAGTTTGTGGTAGTGGGAGACTGCGTTCGCGCACTCTTCTGAAGAAAAGAAAAAAAAAAAAAAAAAAGAGTACCAGCCCAGTTTTATGAAGCAGATTTCTCTAAGAACAGTACACATCTCAGGAGTTAATTCTCTGGCATTATAGTTGAAACTAATAATTCTCTAAGCTGTCAATTTTTATGATTGATCTGTTGATATGTTAATAATACAGTCCTTTTATTATATCAAACTACCCATTTTTTTCTTTGCTTTTCTTTGTGACTATTAAAAACAACACCATACATGCTTTTCTAAAATTCAATAAGTTTACAAATTAGGATCTTATTACCAATTTTAATAATTTCCTTCTAACTAGAGAAAAGAATGGAAAATATAGAAAAGCTCTAAAATAACACCATTATTCTGTCTTCGGGAGTTAACTACTGGTAATATTTTCATGCATTCTTTTCTATTTAATGCATTTTAAGTAGCCTTTCATGCAATTAATCAACAAGTATTTATTGATTGCCTGCTATGTGCTATTCATTGTTCTAGGCATTGGCAATACTACTATAAACAAAATAATTAAGGTGCTTGTTCCCAAGGACAGGTGATAAACAAGTAAGCATATATTATAGAATTCTGCACCGGAAACCTATAAAATTTTATTAACCATTGTCACACACACAAAAAAATCAATAAAAAAACTAAAAAATAAATGTGATAGTAGGACCTCCTGATAGCATGGTTGTGACGGATTCATGTCATTTCTATTATATTTACTATATATTTTGTAGATCCATAATACATAACTGATTTTATTATTAAAAAAACAAATAAATATATAATAGAGAAATGTAAGTACTCTGCAGAAAAAAAATTTTCAGCTAAGTAGTGTCATTTACATAAATTGAGATACTGGAAAAGGAAAACATTGAAAGAAATCACAGGTCTGAGCCCTTGCTAGTTTGGCTCAGTGGATAGAGTGTTGGTCTGCAGACTAAAGGATCCTGGGTTTGATTCCAGACAAGGGCATAGGGAGGATTAATCAAAAAAAGCAAAAATAAAATAAAATGTCACAAGTCTGATAGTAGACATGTTCTTTTTTACAAGGGGCATTAGGTCATCTAGATAGTGATGAAATCATATTGTGTCTAATGTGTTGTCAGTTTCTCTACTTGGCCTTTTACGGGTATTTTCCCTTACAAAGTACGTATTTCTATATTGTGATCTTAAAATCCTACCTAGAAATCCACTTATTGCTGGGTATTTGTTTCCTTTTTTGTAAGTAATATTAGCAGAAATTCTTTCACATACCTATTGATAGAAATGCTTGATTATTTTGTTACAGTAATTGATAAATATAGCAATATTTGATCAAGAATATGCATATTTTAAATGCACATTTTTCTCCAGAAAGATTATGTCAATTTCACACACTCTAAATTGCCACTCTGTATTTTATCTTTTCTTTTTTAAAAATATAGCATTTCTTTGCTATGTTCGATAAATACAAAATTATAGCTAGCATTTATTGAGAAATTACTACTTAACAAACACTACACTATACACTTGCATGTATAGTTGCATTTAAAAGGTAAGAAATCTGAGGTTTTAAAGAGCTGAATAAATTTCCAAAGATTCCTCAGCTATCTTGTATCATAATCTCTTTGTATTAAATTGCAAGACTATATGCAACTTGGTTAATTGATGATTGATTGGCAAGTGATTGGTAATATGTTAACACTAGAGGCCCGGTGCACAAAAATTTGTGCACTTGGGGGGGGAGGGTCCCTCAGCCCAGCCTGTGCCCTCTAGCCATCTGGGACCCCTCCGGAGATATCCACCTGCTGGCTTAGGCCCGCTCCCTAGGGGATTGGGCCTAATCTTGAAGCCAGACATCCCTCTGGCAGTCCAGGGGCCCTCAGGGGATGTCCACTTGCCAGCGGGGAGCATTCGGACATCCTTAGTGCTGCTAAGGAGGCAGGAGAGGCTCCCACCACCACTACTGTGCTGGCAGCTGGCAGCCTGGCTTGGCGTTGAGCAGAGCTCCCCCTGTGGGAGCACACTGACCACCAGAGGGCAGCTCCTGCATTGAGCGTCTGCCCCCTGGTGGTCAGTGTATGTCATAGTGACTAGTCATTCCCAGTTGTTCTGCTTTTAGGGTCTATTTGCATATTACCCTTTTATTATATAGGATTATAATGCTACACTATAATATTAATATATTTTATTGTATGTATATTATACTTCAAGAAAGTTGATTTTTAATTTTTTATTGATTTTTTTAGAGAAAGAAAAAGAGAGAGAGAGGAACATCAATTTATTGTTCCACTTATTTATGCATTCATTGGTTGATTCTTGTATGAGCCCCAACAAGGGATCAAACCTGCAACTTTGTAATATTGGGACAATTCCCTAACCAAATAAGCAGTCCAGCCAGGGGTAATATTAATATATTTTATAAATTCACTGGGTTTTTTTAAATTTGATGCTATCAATTTATTCATGCATTTATCTATTCTATATCATGATACACTCTATGGAAATGATGTTGAGTGAAAACACACGTGGGCTCTAACCTCATGGAAGATACATCGCAAAGCAGGAAATACAGCAAATTCGGATTAGGAAAGCATTGCAGGCAGGGTCAAGCAATGATTTGTTTTCTAAATTCAGTCCCAGT
The DNA here is from genome assembly GCA_004026665.1 of Murina feae. NCBI lineage: Eukaryota > Metazoa > Chordata > Mammalia > Chiroptera > Vespertilionidae > Murina > Murina feae. The sequence continues at coordinate 44,922 of PVJC01005630.1, forward strand.
ATTGGAAACTGTAGGTCAGGACTACTGCTTGAAAGAGTCCTCAGCTGGACTCTGCAATAAAAATTGGAGAGCTCTAGGCCCTGTGGTTCAACTAGAAACCTCACTCTTCAATCCTACAAGTCAAGTCTGAGTTACACAGTAGTTACAGGACAAGTGCATTGTTTCGAGGCAGGGATTAGGCTGTGCAGTGGTTCTCAACCTTCTGGCCCTTTAAATACAGTTCCTCATGTTGTGACCCAGCCATAAAATTATTTTCGTTGCTACTTCATAACTGTAATGGTGCTACTGTTATGAATCGTAATGTAAATATCTGATATGCAGGATGGTCTTAGGCGGCCCCTGTGAAAGGGTCGTTTGACCACCAAAGGGGTCACAACCCACAGGTTGAGAACCACTGGATTAAGGTATAATGACATGGCTTCCTGGATTGGAAGGTGTGATGGTTAATTTTATGTGTCAATTTGGCTGGGCTACAGGATGCCCAGCTAGCTGGCAAAACGTGTTTGGTTATTTCTGTGAAAATGTTTCCGGAAGAGACTAACACTGGACCTGGTGAGCTGCGTAAAGCAGGTGGCCCTCGTCAATGTCCGTGGGCACCAACCAAATGGTTGGGGGCCTGGGTAAAACCAGAAGGCAGAGAAGGGGTGAACTCACTCTTTCTGCTGGTGTTGAGATTCCATCTTCTCCTCAGACATTGGCCTCCTGGTTCCTGGGCATCCGAACTCATCCTGGGACTCACAGCATCAATCCCCCAATGCTCAGGCCTTCTAACTCAGACTGAATTACTCCGCCAGCTTTCCCGGTTCTCCAGATCGCAGATACAGATCATGGGACTTCTCAGCTTTCATAACCAAATGAGAAATTCCTGTAATAAATCTCCCCTTATATCTATGTCTATGTCAACCGCTCCTCTGCCTACCAGGCCCACTTGTGCAAAGCCATGTGAACCAATAGACCCAGGCTGCACCTCCATGTGGAAAGCACACAGTAGGTCATCCACTCTACAAAGATAACATTTGCCCCATGTAGTTAAGAGCCTCCTAAATGCATCCTGGAAAAGCAACATTTTGCAGCCTCTAAATAAAACTGAGCAAAGAAACCTTTGATTAATCACATCATCAGAGATTGAAAAATATGCAATTAGAAATGATTTCCTGACAAACAAAATCCTACAGGAACAGAACATAGACAGTATCAGCTGAACAGACAGTGGAACAGATGCATTAACACCAGGACAGACCTGATAGTATCATCTTCAACACACTGAGGGGTTGTTCTTATTAGCTGCTCAGCGTGAAGAAATGAATTTTCCAGAAGATCATTGTATAGCCTATATCGTGTTGTATTTATCATTATTTAGCCAATGTGGAGTTGAGTGTATATAGTTTCATTAGTAACACTGGTTCAATTATTCTCATCAAACCCTTTTGTCATCCTCCTAAAATTTAACCTAAGAATTTCCCCCTCAGGGTATTATTTTATATGGAACCCTGAATAATGAAGTCAAGATTCTGGCACCTAAAATGAACATAACCAGATGCATAGCCTCTCTCACAGAATGTTGTCTGCAAGCTTACTTCTCCTGGGCATGCTGCACTGCTCTTTCATATTCATCATTTCATTTCTTCCTTACAACAGTCTTGTGAATTATGCTGGAACAGATATTATTAAGCTCTCATGAAGAATGAGGAAACTGAAACTCAAAATAGATGACTTGTCCAAGGTCACGAAACCAGTAAGTAAGGCCTAGAATTCTGGCTTCTAATCAACCACATATCTAGTTCTTTTTCATTTCATCAGACTTCTTATACTTCATCATGATTTTGACATTTGTTTTTATAAAAAGCATTATATTGGGACCCTGAAGTTCAATAAGCTTATCATCAAACTTGCTTTCTAAAATGGAGGTACCACAGTTGGTCACAGAAGGAATAATAATTCTCTCTATGGCTTTGAAAGCCTTGTTTACTGCTCATTGATCGCCATGACAATGCTACCATAAATAACCCCAGATAGATTGCTATGTGTAATCACAGAAGACATCCATATGCATGAGTCACTTGTCAGCTCTCCAAGCCCATCATTTCCAATACCTGTCAACATGTCATCAAGGACTCTCTGAGTTTGTGACACAAGCAAAACTTAACTCTCTCAAGAAGTTAATATCATGCAGTGCTACACAATTTGTGGTTGAAGAAAACAAAATTTTAAAATGCCCACTCTTTGGGGGGAAGAATGGGTAGGGATTTGCTAGGTCACTCTGAACTGTTCTTTGTCCCACCTCATAGCAAAAGGATCCAGTCTCAAGGATAGAAATTTAAACCTACTTTTCACTTGTGGTCAACAACACTATACGCAAAGACTCATAAGAGGCAAACATAGAATACTCTCAAAATCTTCTAGAACAAACTACCAAATGGCAGCTAACACTGATGCAGTGTCTATCAGCCACAGCAAAGTTCCTGGAAAGGCTTTGGTCACTTGTGCAGGAATAGTTGCGATGGGCCATTATGCCCAGGAAGAGGTTTAGACTGAGAGGCCTTATGAGGGCAGGTAAGAATCAAAAGTCAGGACAGAAAGGCCAGCCTCCAGTCCAGCAAGGAAGCAGCCTGCAATTACTTGAACCCTAGAACAGGACAAAGGATGGGATTCCAACAGGCAAGAGCCAAGAATCAAACAACTCACATGGAGAGGGAGGCAGGAGAGCAATAATCCAGGTAGACAATCCACAGGTAGGGAAGCAAGCAGTAGAGTCCAAGTAAGCAAAAGACCCGAGAAGCCTGAGGAGAAAAGTGAGTCAGTTCAAGGCATCAGTAGTCAAGGCATTACCTAATAAATCCGTGACACACGATTTGTCTTATCCAAGGACATCTTAGACACTGGCTGCCAAGCCTTCGCACACAGCTACAAAGAGATACGTAGCTTTACCTATCCAGGAGATGCTTCTGGTGGTTCTGAAAAATAAAAGCTCAAATAAGAATGTGTTTACACTTTTTAATCTAGTTACTACATATGAATAAACACATGTGCCATTTAAATAAGGCTAATATTGCACAAAACTGTACCCCTGTATCTATTTCATTCATGTCTATAGCAAATGACTAATGTTAATGTAACAATAATAATGTTAGTAATAATAAAAGACTTTTTGTGGACAACAAGAAAATAACTGTAATAATAGTAATAGCTAATTTTACTGAGCAGATATTAATCGCCAAGCTGTTTCTAGGTGCTTTAGATGTGATATATTTTATTCCTTTCAACAATTCTTAGTCAGATACTATTATTATCTCCATTTTATAGGGGAGGCACAGAGGCATTAGGTCATTTTCTCAGATTCACCCAGCTAGTGATTCTGAATTTGAACCCATGTTTTTCAACTTCAATTAGGAGAAAGGACTACCATGACACTAGATCTTATGATCAATCAAAAGATAGAAAAATAACAGTTCACTTCAAAACTCCCTTCTTCTCAATTCTAATTCCATCTAGTGAACAGCCTATATTCACAACTTTCTTTTACCATCCTCTTCTTGTGACATCTGAAAATACTAAGGGTAGGAAAGAACAGGGATTAACATTTACTGAAGTATATGGAATTACATATTGCCAGCTTCTATAATTAGCATTGTACATCTCTGCCAGAGCCAAACAGATCAGTGTGTCCCCAGAGGGCAAACCCCAAATCATCCTCAAAGTCATAGCCAGGCATGTGAGTTTCATAGGCAGGGATATATCAGAAATAAAGAGTAGAAACAGGAAGGGAACTTGTGTAAATCTCCATGAACACTACAGAAAATGAGCTATATGGAGGGTACATAGGAGGTTTATGTGTTCATGATAGACCTAGGTCTGTGCAAGTACTTGGAGAACCTAAGATAGAGAGACAGTGTTTGTTTGTTTTTTAATTTCTTAAGGCTGAACCAAGCTTAACTTTCCTGTGTAATGAGTGAGTTTAAAATTCACTCAGAACTATCTTTCCAACCAATGAAAAATATATGGGGGCAGTTACTCCTTGTCTATAATGAGATACTGAGAAAGTGTAACAAACAGAAAAATATTAACAAGAAAATGAGGAACGAATATCATGATGAGGATGGGTAAGGGGTTGTTTCCATCCAAGCTGATTACTCTAACCTTGGGGTTATTTCCTCAAGCTGTTTACTCTGACCTTTCTCATGAGGGCACTCACACATTAAGAAGGGACAAAAAAGCAACCAATTAAGCATCTGTTACCACTTTCCCTTTAATGTTTAACTTGAAAAAACTTTCCATTTTCTTCCAAATGAGAGCTGATTATACATGACTTTGGCTTGGCCCACAGTAGCATTAATTAGCCTGCAGGTCCAACCGGATGGAAAAGGAACGTTTTCACCAGGGTTCAGTGAAGCTGCTGAGCATTTCATTCACTGACAGTAACAAGATTAATGAACAGGCCACCTTGGTGGTGCTTTGAAATGTTACCCTCAAGCTGATTTTCAATCACAGCTAACCAAGAGCCAAAAATCACATTAAAAAAACATGATATCTATGTCTATGTAGCAATAGGCCTTGTCTATTAGGGAACATGGGAAATGCTTCACATTTTACTTGAATCTTAATTTTTCCCATCTTCATTATAAGGAAGTGGCTACCACAACTGCCTTTGTGATACAATTCCACTTTGATCATTAGCTCTGACCTGCCTTAAGGAGTCCAACGATTTCCCCATTTCTGCTTCTTTTATTTATTGTTTTATCTTTATTGTTCAGATTATTACAGTTGTTCCTCTTTTTTCCCCCCATAGCTCCACTCCTCCCAGTTCCCACCTCACCCTCTGTCCTTACCCCCCACCCCCATCCTCATCCATAGGTGTACGATTATTGTTCATTCTCTTTCCGCACCCCCAACGCCCTTTACCCCTGAAAATTGTCAGTCCACTTCCTTTCTATGCTTCTGATTCTATTCTATTCACCAGTTTATTCTGTTCATCAGATTTTTTATTCACTTGATTTTTAGGTTCACTTGTTGATAGATATGTATTTGTTGTTCATAGTTTTTATCTTTAATTTTTCTTCATCCTCTTCTCAAATAATACCTTTCAGCATTTCATATAATACTGGTTGGGTGGTGATGAACTCTTTTAGCTTTTTCTTATCTGTAAAGCTCTTTATCTGACCTTCAATTCTGAATGATAGCTTTGCTGGGTAAAGTAATTTTGGCTGTAGGTTCTTGCTGTTCATCACTTTGAATATTTCTTGCCACTCCCTTCTGGCCTGCAAAGTTTCTGTTGAGAAATCAGCTGACAGTGTATGGGTGTCCCCTTGTAGGTAACTAACTGCTTTTCTCCTGCAGCTTTTAAGATTCTTTCCTTGTCTTTTGCCCTTGGCATTTTAATTATGATGTGTCTTGATGTGGTCCTTCTTGGGTTCCTTTTGTTTGGGGTTCTCTGCACTTCCTGGACTTGGAAGTCTATTTTTTTCACCAACTGTGGGAATTTTTCTGTCATTATTTCTTCAAATAGGTTTTCAATATCTTGCTCTCTCTCTTCTTCTGGCACCCCTATAATTCTGATGTTGGTATGCTTGAAGTTGTCCCAGAGACTCCTTACACTATCTTCATACTTTTTGATTTTTTTTTTCTTTTTGCTTTTTTGGCTGGGTGGGTTTTGCTTCTTCATATTTCATATCTTTGACTTGATTCTTGCGATCCTCTCATCTGCTGTTGGATCTCTGTATATCATTCTTTATTTCAGTCAGTGTATGCTTAATTTCTAGCTGGTCCTTTTCAAATTTATCAGCAGTTTCTAGGAAATTCTTGAAAAACCTAATAACCGTGGGTTTGAACTCTATATCCAGTCATTTGTGTTCCTCCATTTCTGTCATTTGTGACCGGTTTTTCAGTCTCCACATTTTGGCTGCTCATTGATAGGGTGGCTTTCTGTGCTAGGTGTCCTATAGGGCCCAGTGATTCAGCCTCCTCAATCACTTGGGGTGGCCACTCTTGTTGTATGCCTTTGAAGGCTGGGTGCACAATCTTGTTGTAGTTATCACTGAGAGGTATCACTGGGAGGAAATGACCTGCAGGCCTTTCTCCTCGTTGTTTGGGGTTTAGATCTTTCGGAGTTCTGTCCCAGGTGCAGACCCTTAGGTTATGCTGAAGGCAGGCAGGCGCACAGCCTAGGCAGGGTTGTAGGTGGGGTGGGGTGGGGTTTCAGAATCACTGGGGTGGAGCAACTCACAATGGCTGCCCCTCCGCTGACTCCGCGGCTTCTCCAAGATTTGGCACCTCCACGCCCTGGCATCTGCATGCCCTTGAGACCTCAAGTCAGTGATCGCTGCGAACAGCACTGCTAGAACGCCACTGGTCTTCCTCCCCGTTGCCCTACAGTCCGCATTGCATTCAGTGCGACCCTGGAGTGTATAATCTCCTTCCAAGCTGCGGACCCAGGCACAGCCCCCTTCACCCTTTCACCCACGCCGCCACTTCCGTTCCGCGTGTCCATACCTCTCAGTTTTGGTGCTGGGAGCTTCTACTGAGTCTCACTGCATTCCTTCTCTTGCCTTCTAGTTGTAAAGCTTCCCCTCCCTTGGTTCTGGAGGATCGCCATCTATCTGTATAGTTGTATTTTTATAATGTAGTTGTGGAGGCTGTGCATTTAGGTATATACCTCATGCTGCCACCTTGGTTCTCCTCTCCATTTCTGCTCCTTTTAATCGCAGACTCCAACAAGTGTTAAGCCAAGTAGTCGTTTCCTTCATGTATATCTAGTTACTCAACGAAGGCACTTAGCTTTCTCATTTCTCACTGCATCCCCCATATGTCCTCATCTCCAGCCTCCTGGAGCTGATCATCTACCCCTATACACATTGCTGCACACTCTGTCCTCACACAAATTTTTTCTGTGAGAACACAGAAAGGACACCTATCAGACTAGACCCACACTGGTATGACCTCATTTAACCTTAGTTTTCTCCTCAGGCCCTATCTTTAAATACACTCACATTGGGCAAGACTTTAACATATGAATTGGAGAGGAACACAATTCAGTAGATAACATGAATGTACTTTCACCATCCCATAAAGCTCTTCCCTCCTTTCTCCTCAAACATTCCACTCAAGCTTCCACATTCCTAAGTGTTATCCTCTCCAAGAAACCTTCTCCAACTCCAGTCAGAAATAGTCTTGTGGTACTTATTTCATTTCCCCGTCCCCCCGCCCCCATGTTATCTCATATTAGTTGCTTATGTGTCTCTCTCTGCTAATATATTGTGAGTTCCTTAGAAACAAGGACTCTGATAGACTCACCTTGTGTTACCTGGCACAGTCATGTGTGTCATAGTCACTCTTTCTGTATCTGCAGTAACTAGCACATGATTATACAGTAGGCACTTAATAAATAAGAAAAAAGGGAATAAGTGAATTGTCTTTCTTTCTGCTACTGACATTTTCTCTGATTCCCCTTTAATCCTGTTTGTCCTCATTGTAAACTCTCTTCCTTTCCCTTTTTTCTTTCCCACAAAATCAATTACTAGTATTTTTAAGATCCCCTAAAAGTATAGTTTGCTCACTTTTCCTTTACTCCCTTGCCAAATTCTTTGCAAAGACTGAAGTTTTCGAGTATGAAGTTATGCCAATATCCCAACAACTCCCAAAGTCTGCAACCTGGACCTTCCTTTCTGAGTTTTAGTCCTGGACCCCCAGGTCCCTGCTAATGTCACTACTGAATGTCCTATGAGCAAGTCAAACACGATAACCTAACTAAACATAAACAGTCCACAACAAGTCTGTTTCCAATCCCTGCAGATGAGACTGCTTCAGCATTTCTCTTTCTGCCACTTTCCTAATTGAGCTTAGTATGTTACCTGCCAGGATGATGGTAACAAAGAGGGTATGTATGAGGATGAAGTGTAGTCATGATGATGGCAATGCGAACAACTTGATTGTTTCACTCAATTGTGGGTTTAACTCATTCCCACTATTCCCCTAAATTCTCTTTTTGATCCCAACTAACCAAATATAATTCCCTCAATTACCTGTGATATTTCCTGCTGTTTCTATACACTGCTCCCTCAGCCAGCAATATCATCCTCTATCTTCTGCATCCAGTTAATTTTCATTCATCCTTCAAAACTTAGGTTAGGCCACCACCTCCTCCAGGAAGATTTCCAGGATATCCTTTATACTCCTTATGGACTTCAAGCAAAGCTCTACCATCACACTTATATTGGGTTAAAATTTGGAAAGATAAATAAAATTTTCTTTGCTGTATCTCTTGACCTTCTCTATGAAGTCAGTAGTCTTCATTGAAAAGGGAACACACACACATACACCAGGAATCATTTGTCTTTATAAATAGAAATTGGATATCATGTTGCTTTCTCTAATTATAAATTTGAATTATTCAGAGTACATGAGAATTTAGGCTCAACTTTAAAAATATAAAATCACATATTCATTAACTATAGTTGTCATTTCTTACTTATATAGAATGAGCAGAGACCCTTTTGTATTACTCTTTCTATGTAAAATGAAGAAATCAATTAATCTAACCTGAAAGTCATTCTGACAACACTGAAATGTTCTTGAGATTATCATAGCTACAATTGGCCTCAAAATTAATTTAAGAGAAATAAAATATCTCACAGCTGTAGAAGGTGGTCAGGTTTGGGTCATATCCTTCAAACTAAACTAATTACAGTTTGCACAAGCTGCATGATTGTGAGATCTGCAAATGCCACTGATGACGCACAAGGCTTCTTTAACAGTTTCATCAATGTTGCTAAACACTAAATAATGAGACAGATCACCACTATTCAGGACCTGAAATATAATCGATACTACAGCATAGAAACCAGACTCATTATGTTTCAACATGGAAAGCAGAATACAAAAAACAGTTCTTTATGTACTTTTTTCTTCTTAAATTTTTTTTCATCACCACTTATCCCCTCTATTCCCTCTTCCACCTCCACCTATTCTCTTCTACCCCTGCAATTACCACAGTGTTGCCCGTGTCCACGAGTTCTTGCTTCTTTTCTCTTTTTTGCTCAATCCTTCCACCCTTTAAGTACTTTTATGATGGGACACAGAAGAAATCCTTAACAAATGGGATAGAATGTAGCTTCACAAGCAAGAAGAAATTTTGATAGAGCAGCCTCTCTCAATTCAAGACCTACAGTAGACCTAAAAGCTGAGATTTGCTGAAAAAACATCAGCTCAGGCAGACAAACCCACAGTGAGGAATTTGAGAGATGTGGGTTCTATTTGATGAATATTTCAAGCTGACTACATACCACTGCATACAAATTACTTGGTAAAAATGCACCTAAGCTATTCAATTGTCAGGGATTTCGTGTGTATTTAATCAACTAGCAATTTTTCCCTTTGTTTAATTTTATTATTTTTTCCATCACCATTTATCCCCCATATATCCTCTTCCACCTTCCCCATACAACTCCACCCACAGTCACCACACTGTTGTTCTCTTTTTATTCTGCTCAATCTCTTCATCCCTCCAAACACACACACACACACACACACACACACACACACACACACACACACACACCAGAGAGGCCTGCCTGATCTCTACCTATGAGTGTGTCTCTATTTTGCTTGTTAGTTTAGTTTGTTCATTAGATTCCATACGTAAGAGAAACCATATGGTACTTGTCTTTCTCTGACTGGCTGTTTTCACATAGCATAACGTTCTCTAGGTCCATCCATGCTGGCATAAAAGATAAAGAGTTCCTTCTTTTTTTATAGCAGAGTAGGATTCCATTGTGTTAATGCACCAAAGCTTTATTAACCATTTATCTACTGATGAGCATGTGGTCTGTTTCCAAATCTTGGCTATTGTAAATAGTGCTGCTATGAACAAAGGGATGCACATGTTCTTTCGAATTAATGTCTCAGGTTTCTTCAGATGTATTCCCATAAATGGAATCACTGAGTCATAAGGTAGTTTCATTTTTAATTTATTGAGGTAACTCCATACTGCTTTCCACCATGGCTGCACCAGTCTGCATTCCCGCCTGCAGTCCACAAGGGTTCCTTTTGAATCTCCACATCCTTGCCAGCACTTATTGTTTGTTGACTTATTTTTTCCTTTTAATCTTTATTGTTGAAAGTATTGCCTAGGTCCTCCTTTTTCCACCATTAACCTCTTCCAGCCCACTCCCATCCTCCACACCCCAGGCCCTCACCAACCCATTTTCTGTGTCCACGGGTTATGCATATATGCATACGAGTTTATTGGTTGATCTCTTCCCACCCACCCTCCCCTGCCTTCCCTCTAATGTCCAACAGTCTGTTCGTGCTTCTATGACTTTGGACCGCTTTTGACCATCAGCTTATTTGGTTCATTTGATTCCACATATGAATGAGATCATGTGATATTTATCTTTCTCTGACTGGCTTATTTGGTTCAGCATAATACTCTCCAGGTCTACCCATGCTGTTTCAAATGCTAAGGGTTCTTTCTTTTTTATTGCTGCATAGTGTAAATGTACCACAGTGTTTTTATCCACTCATCTCCCAATAGGCACCTAGGCTGTTTCCAAGTCTTACTTATTGTAAATTGCTCTGCTGTGAACATAGGGGTGCATATATCCTTTCTGATGAGAGTTTCAGGTTTCTTAGATATGTTCCTATAAGTGGGATCAAATGGTGGGAGTTCCTTTTTTAATTTCTTGAGGACACTCCATACTGTTTTCCACAGTGGCTGCACCAGTCTGCATTCCCACCACCAGGATATAGCATTTTCTTTTCTCCACAACCTTGTCAACACTTATCTTGGTTGATTTGTTGATGATAGCCTTCTGACAGGTGTGAGGTGTCATTGGCATTTTTAATTTGCATCTCTCAGATGATTAGTGACTTTGAGCATTTTTTCATATGTCTCTTGGCTTTCTATATGTCCACTTTGGAGAAGTGTCTATATAGGTCCTTTACCGGTTTTTAATTGGATTATTTGTGTTCCTTTGGTTAAGTTGTATGAGTTCCCTATATATTTTGGAGATTAACCCCTTATTGGATGTATCATTGGCAAATATGTTCCCCCATGTAGTGGGGTCTCTAGTTATTTTGATGATGATTTCTTTTGCCGTGAAGAAACTTTTTATTTTTATGTAGTCCCATCTGTTTATTTTCTCCTTAGTTTCCATTCTCCTAGGAGATGTATCAGTAAACATATTGTTGTGGCAAATGTCTGGTGCCTATGATTTCTTCTAGGACTTCTACGGTTACACATCTACATTTAAGTCTTTTATCCATTTTGAGTTTATTTTTGTGTAAGTTTAACTTGGTGGTCTGGATTTATTTTTTTTGCATGTATCTGTCCAATCTTTCCAACACCATTTATTGAAGAGACTATCTCTGCTCCATTGTATGTTCTTGCCTCTTTTGTCAAATCAATTGAGCATAATGGCTTGGGACAATTCCTCGGTTCTTTGTTCTGTTCCATTGATCTATATCCCTGTTCTTGTGCCAGTACCAGGCTGCTGAGTATAGAGACTTTGTAGTATAACTTGGTCTTTGGTATTGTGATTCCTCCCACTTTGTTCTTCTTTCTCAAGATTGCTGCAGCTATTTTGGGGGTCATTTTTTGTTCCATATAAATTTTTGGACTTTTTGTTCCTGGTCTGTGAAATATGCTATTGGTATTTTGATAAGGTTTGAATGAATCTAGAGATTACTTTGGGTAATATGGACATTTTAATTATGTTGAGCCTACCAATCCATGAACATAGTATATTCTTCCACTTGCTTATATCTTCCTCTGTCTCTTTTTTCATTGTCCTGTAGTTTTCCAAGTACAAGTCTTTTATCTCCCTCATTAAGTTTATTCCTAAGTATCTTAATTTATTTTTGTTGCAATGGTAAATGGGATTATTTTTTTAGTTTCTCTTTCTGAGGGTTCACAATTGGTGTATAAAAATGTTATGGATTTTTGGCTGTTAATTTAGTATCCTGCTACAGTTCCAAATCCATTTATTAAATCTAGTAGATTTTTTATGGAGTCTTTAGGATTTTCTAATATACAGCATCATGTATCTGCAAATAATGAGAGTTTTACTTCTGCCTTTCCAATTGGATGCCATTTATTTCTTCCTCTTGTATAATTGCTGTGGCTAGGACTTCCAGTACTGTATATCTATATCTATATCTATATCTATATCTATATCTATATCTATATCTATATCTATAAATTAAATAGGGCAATATGCTAATTAACCTGGACACCATAACGGGTCGACAGGACAGGAGGAGGTTGCACGTGCAGCATTGGGGGCGGGGGCAGCAGGGGCCTCCGTGCACCTGCACTGGGGGAGGGCCTCATCAGCAGTGGCCGCCACTGCTTCAAGGACCAGAGAGGGAGGCAGGGCCAGATCTGCAGCGGCTGTGACTGCTGAGGGGCCCAAGGAGCAATGCAGAGCTGGATCAGCAACTTAAGGGTGGGCGGTGCCAAGCGATTTCGAATCACGCGCTGGGTTCCTAATATATATATATGCCTATGCAACCAAACGACCAGTCAACCAGTCAATATGATGTGCAATGACCACAAGGGGCAGACACTCAAAGCAGCAGCTGCCCCTTGGTGGTCAGGTCAGTCCCACAGCCAACCTCCTGCAGCCCCAATCAGCATGATCGCCAGCCAGGCTGAGGAACCTCACCTGTGCAAGGATTGGTGCACTGGCCTCTAGTCTATATAAATAAAAATGTAAATATTTTCTTGTTCAAAATTTCAAATTTCCAAAAGTTCTTCACTGATTGCTTTGAAATTTTGACACAACGTTGCATTTGACTATGTGTGTGTGTGTTTATGTACCTACATTATATAGATGTCACACCTATGAGAGGTAAAAACATGCTTTTTTTAAAAAAAAAAAACAGGTAAAAACATGCTTTTTTTGAAAGACAGCACCATCTGTTGGATGTAAAAGCAACACATGCTACAAAATTAATATTATTCAGTCTAACATTCAAAGCCAGACAGTCACATACAAGTTTGTTGACACTGTTGTGGAAGCAGATGAAGCAGTTAATTATCCAACAGAATTTTTGAATTCACTCGATCTGCCAGGGATGGCACCGCATGTACTGCAATTGGAAATTGGCTTGCCAATTATCATGTTGCGAAATATCAACCAGTGCAGGGCTGGGCCTCGGCCGGGGCTGGGCTGGGGCTCGGGGCACGGGCGGCTGCTGTGGTCCTTCCCACGCCAGTGGCCAAAGGCTCTCGGGGAGTGTGGTGAGCGAGGGCAGGGGAGCTTCCTCAGCTCCTTTTTCCAACGGCTTTTGAGCAGCTTGGCGAGGGCCCCTGCAAGCGGGAGTCAGGATCAGCCGGGCCACTTCGGGTGCAGGGCGCAGGGTGCTGGGTGCGGGCCACCTGTGGGGAGCAGGGTGCAGG